>PVJO010026543.1:0-20944 GCA_004026905.1 Hystrix cristata
CATACACTATAGTTTTTAATCGTTATCTTGTAAGTATAAATACTCAGAGTTTTAGTTAATTTTTTGTTGATATGCCAATTACATGTCCTATCTTAATATGTACATGGGGTTCAATGAACTTTGAAATATGTTTAATATTGTTTAATTTATTCCTTTTTCTTATACAGGTAATGGGAATTTCATGTATAATGTACTATACCTAGAATATTAGCTATTTATAGAGAAAAAACAAATTTATACAGGCATAAAATAAAAGGCATTTATTAGTTTATAAAACTGGAAAATGTAAATATAGATTATATATCAGGGATAGTTTCATCAGTACTCTGGTTCCATTGATTTCCCTTTTTTTTTTTAAATTTAAAATTTTTTTTACCAAGAACATGTACTGGTACATTGTATACATAATGGTCACATTCACCATGGTTAATTTGTACCTGTACATGATATACCTGGGTTCCCCCCTCTTCCTCATCCCTCCCTTCCATACCTCCACCCTTACCTATTTATTGCAGGTTTATTTACATTTTTCCATTTTTTCCCCTTTTTTGTTTCTCTTCTTTTTCCCTTCCTTCTTTTCCCCCTCCTCCCTTTCTAGTTCTCCTCCCTTTTGAATATTATCTTTCTTTTACATGATATCTATTATACCTCTTTGTCCTTATTTACACTTATGGTCTCTCATATCAGAGAAACAATTAAATATGTACTCATGAGTGTCTGATTTATTTCACTTAAGAGTATGTTCTCAAGGTGCATCCATTTACCTACAAATGACTCTAGTTTATCCTTTTTTATGACAGAGTAGTACTCCACTGTGTAGAAAACCACATCTTCTTTAGCCATTCATTAGTTGTTGGGCATTTGGGTTGTTTCCAAGACTTAGCTATTACAAATTGTGTTGCTATAAACATGGTTGTACATATATCATTGTGGTATGATGATTTTAATTCTTCTGGAAAGACACCAAGCAGAGGAATAGCTGGATCAAATTGGTTCCATTGATTTCGATGTTTCTTTTGGTTCTCCTTTCCTGCGTGTGTTAACTTCCTGCTTAAATCTTTGGAAAACAGTTTATTCTTTCTTATTCAGCGTGAGAGGAAAATTTTTTTCTCTAAGACTTAAAAAAAATGATAATTTTTCTTTCATTTGGGCTGACTTAGGCAATATTTCACCTTCTGACGACACTTCTGTGGTTAGATGAATACTGTGCACAGATTGGCTAAGACTTGGGATACATGCCCATCCCCAGACCAAATCCAGACGAGATCGGGCGCGTTCAGGGTGGTATGGCCGTAGTCCAGACCAAATCCAAACGCATCCCTGGAGCTTGGAAGGATATTGTATGACTATGAGACAGCTAGATGCTAAAAAGATAAATCCAAAATTCTCTTTGGCTTAACCAACAAACATTTATTTCTTAGTGATGTCACAGACTAATATGAGCACTGTAAATCCCAATGATTAATTCATCTTCAGGAGGTTATTCAGGGACCCCAGGATTTTAGTATTTTAGAAGAGTTCTTTCGTCTTCAACACAGGGCTCCAAAAGTTATTGCAAAATAGTAAGAGATCTTGGGGAAGACGAATTCATTTCTTGACTGCTTGTGCACAGAAATGACACACACCACATCATTTCTGTTCATATTCCACTGGTGAGTGTTAATCATATGGCCTCTGTTAGGTCAAGAGAAGTGTGAAGTGTGAGAAGGTCCTTTAGCAAGGCCTCTGCTTCCCTGAATGCACTCCACACTATGGAAAGGAGCATAGGTCTTTGGTGTCAGCCAGGCAACTCTTCTTCAGATGTTAATCCCACACACATAGCACAAAGGGAGAGGAATGGAGTGAATTGAGGAGGCAACTAACCATGTCAACCACACCAGGAAACCTGGTCCTGATGTCAGGCAGGCATTGATTTGTGCTAAAGCAGATGTGCAAGCTCTTTACTGCTATTAGACTGACTGATAAGATGAAAAGTCCATGTAGTACTTGAAAATAGTTTTAGAAAATTATAATTTAGTTAAGTATATGATTATTTGTAAGGTGTGGAATTCTCTCCAGAGGAGCAGATGGGTTAAGGTTGAGGTGCAGTGTGAAGTGTGTTGCTCTTAGGATGATTGTGCTTGTCAGAGGGGCAAATGCATCATTCATGAGCAGGAGGATTATTGGGAGTGAAGTCAGACAACATGTTCATAGGGCTTGCACAAAGGGTCTGAATGCAGGAGTAGTACATTAGTAGTGTAATGCGTGTCCCAGGGCCTGTGAAGCTTCAAGGGGGGAGACTACACAAGGGCATGAATATTGGGACCGCGGTTCATGGGCACTGGGGGACATTTCTAGAGACATGTTGGCGAAGTCTATTTATAAATGAATAGATCATAGTCTACTTAGGCCCAGTCTGACCATTTGCTCTACTCAGAGAATGTCCATGTTTGCTCTGGATGATGACGGGAGTGGAGAAATGCTTTTTTCTGTGAATAGAAGTCTCAAGTAAGGAACATGGAATTATTTTGACTGAAGTTCTTCAAAAATATCATGAAACAGCCTAGGAGATCTTAGTTCTTTCCAGTCTGCTGTATGGCTCACCAGATAGAATGTGGAAGGCCAACTGGGGTCAGGAATAAGAACTTCTGCAAGTCTAAAAGTTCCAGGAGGTGTACTCTCCTGTTGGCAGTTATAACTGCTAAGGAGTGGCAGCATTGCGCTCAGAAGTTCATCTAATCCTTAGGTTCAGTGAAATAAACATCCCAGACTGGTTAGGATTTCCGAGCTTCTTCCTGTAACTCAATTGTAAGTCTTCTCCAGCAGTCTCTCATTTCTTCTTTCTATTCCAGGTGTTGTTTTGGAAATTAGGTAAGAGTGGTCATTGTTAGGAGACAAACATGTTTGTCGAGGCAAACAAACCCCTTAATCTTAAAAAGATTCTTACTAGCAGAATGATACAAACATTGAAAATCTTGGTTTCAGGAAAGCATTTCACAAAGTTTCTTTGTGTCTTTGTGGATAAGATCATGAAAGTGGCCCGAGTGAGTCAGACAACGGGTGAAATAACCATATCTAAAAGTCTACGGAATCTGTCAAGTTGGGGAGACTCCAGCGGATGGCTGCAATCATCTGCCCTTGTCCTATATTATTTAACATTGGTATCCATGATGCAGATAGAATGTTTTTCAAGTTTTTCAGATGACTTCACTGGGAGATATGGCTAGTACAAAAGATAATAAAGTATGTTACAAATTATTTTATTAAGCTAGATGTCCGCCCTGTGACCTGTAAGTTTCCACTGATAGACGTAAATGTAAAACTGTTCATTTAAGTTAAAAAATTAATTGCAGAATTATAGGATGGCTTAACAGCAAAATCAAGGGAAGAGTAATTAGTTGAACAGAAGCTGTATATGAATAAGGGCTATCATGCAGCTTCTGAAAAGCTGCCATCATATTAGGGTGCAATAAAGAAATAAATTGACCATGAAAATGATCCACCCCCTTTATTCTTTGGATTAGTCAGAGCATACCTAGGGTATTTCAAACAATATATTGGTTGTTATGTTTGAAGAAGGACACTGACAACCACAGTATATAAAGAAGAGGGCAGAACAGGTTATAAAGGGTTTGGAAGCCATGTCATATAAGAAGCTATAGATATCATTTCAGTATGAATGAACTAGAGACACTGAGTTTTACACATTCAATGTGTATTTGGAAATTTAAGCATATAGAATGTGCAGCATTGGAGAACAGCCTTGAAAGGTGGTTGCATTCTTGATAGAAATATGGAGGGTGAGGAGAATGCAGAGAAAACTGTATGAACTGAGATGGAGAATTATGAAATTTGTCCAGCATAAGATGAATAATCTCCTGCAGTACTGGGGATTGAACCTAGGGCTTTGCACAGGTGCAGAAAGTGCTCTACCACTGAGCCACATCCACAGCCCATCACCTTTGTTTTAAAGACACAGTGCATGGCAGGAATTAGTGGAAGATGGGGCTGAAAAAGTAGGTTAGGGTGGGGAGTTCTGACCTTGAACCAGGTTAGATAGGACAGGATGTGCATATTTATCTTAGTAGACAATGGGAAGTAATGCATGGTTCATAAGTTAAAGAAAAATAATGGCAATAATGATATTAATAATAAAGCTGATGGGTACTGTTTTAAGCTTTATAAATATTAATAGCCCAAAATAGCCCGGTGAGTTAGACACTGCTATTATTGTCATTTTGTAGATGAGAAAACAGGATAGAAGAACTCCCCAAATCACACAATTCATGACACAGCAGTAACCTGACCCTGACGTCTGTGCTCTGCCTGTTCCCTGGACAATGTCCTAGCGTGCCTCAGGGCTGAAGTGCCCGCTCGAGCACGTCTGTGCCCTCCTTACCACCTGCTGTAGCATATAGAACACTGTCTCCCCCCCGCCCCCGCCATCCTGATCTACCATTTCACTTCTCACTTCTACATGGAACTACCCAACCGAAAAACAAGGTGCTGGAGATAGAGGAAGCAGATGATTTTCAAAAACTGATTAAGAAGCTGTGTTTACTTTTTGGATTTTGAAGCCTTTCAAGTTTCAGGTTTGAACAGTGAGTCTTGGGTGGTGTATCCTGACTCTGGTTCACTGCCAAGAGTTGGGTGTGTCCGGAGCAGAGGAGTGATTTAAGAGTAATTTAAATGTAAGTACTCCCAAATGAACATTACCCCAGTAGCATAAGGTTAAATTCTGGGTTTGCAGGGCCCCAAGCAGACATTTAAAAAAGAGACCTTTGGCCCTTTGTTCAGATCCCACTGATGTCTGACTGCCTTGCAATTCTGGTGCTTCTTGGGTGGCACTGATGTCTGAGACAGAGACAGAGAGAAGGAGGAGGAGGAGGAGGAGGAGGAGAGAGAGAGAGAGAGCGAGAGAAAGGTTGACTAGAGCTGGGGCACATCTATCTTCCCTTTTCAGCTTCATTACTCTTACCAACAAATCTCGGTTATCGTCATGTTAGAGAGATTAGCTACTTAAATGAAAACCTTCAATTGGTAGGACGGGGCTGCGGGTTAATGATGGCATCGATAACTTACTTGTGATGCTCCTATATGAACGCATTAGCTTAAAAAAACTACTGACTATGACCTCAGAAACTGGGTAAATAAAGCATACAACCTGTTCTATGAATGCTGGCTAATAAACTTGTTTATTTTATCGCAGCAAAGGTGTGCACACACACATGCATGCACACATAAACACACACACACACATTTGTATGTTCTGGGGACTCAGGAATATAGCTTAATGACTAAGGCCTATTTGTTTTGGGATGACCTAACAGTTCAGTTAGTAATGCAATTCTCCTCTCCTATAATAATGCTCACAGAGCAACTCGGTGTCCTTACTCCTGTTGATCCTGTACTGTGGCTGGCGGTTCTGTTCAGGATACCAAATGGCCTCCGTAGGATGGATTCTCTAGCAGTCAGACTACAGTCTGGCACCAGCCACATCTTTTCTCAACGACCTTTTGCCCAGGGTTGCAACTGTTTACCTCCCTCTTTCCTTTCCTTTTCTGTCATACTTTGTTTCCTGACTGCTTCCCTTTCCTTATCTCTTTCATTTTCCTGTGTTCCCCTCATGTGGAACCCTAGTCTCTCTTCTTTAGCTGGCTGACCTGACACATGGTCACTTTAACCAACACACAATGAGGCTAGTCATTGGAAAAAGCAGATGAAGCTTCTGAAACTGAATGTTGATGTGTTTTGGGGATTGTCTTCTGAGTGGTTGATCTACCCAGGGAGTGTGTGTTTGAATTATGTGCTTGCTGTGGGGAGCAGTCAGTGCCAAACCCTTGGCAGGAATATAATCCATGCATCGTGAAACCTCCACCCTCCAAGCACCTTTTGTTCCTTGAATCCCACTCCTGTGGATTGACATTTTAGTAAGAGGAGTGAGTAATTCAGCTGCCAGCATGTTTCTTCTTTTAATTCATTTAACATACACACACATCTATCTTCTGCTGAGATGTACAAGTACGAGATAAATGGGAACATAAGGATCATATTGTACTTGAGTTATATCATTGCTGACTTCCTGAGAAGCCTGTTCAAATGACCAGAGGATGTTAACTAAATTGACAATGTGTTTCTCTGATGTGGAAGTGAGCAAAACATCTGCTTTTATAATAGTCTGCTTGCCTGGATAGGCATGTACCGTTTTGTTGTTCCAGAAGACTTTCAAGCAAATATACTGGTGAGTTTCAATGGCTTGGAACTTCCTGTTTTGTGATTTAAAAAAATGCCTTTGGAGAGTGGGCAACTTCACAGAATCCTGAGTTGCTTTCAATGTATTCTCAGTCTCCAGGTTATCACAGGAAAAGATTGATTAGGAAACTGAATGGGACAGAAAGCAGATGATAGGTCCAGTGCTTTCTTTCTTTAGTGCATAGCATTTGTTGACACTATTGTGTAATACAATGAACCTAGTGTTAGAGGCCCTAGAGCCAAGAAATACAGAGTAAGTATCCTACAAAATATTCACAAAGTTTATCCAAGCTTTTTTCTTTTGATTTAAAACCTTTGTTCAGACAGAGCCCCAGAAAATCAAAGTAAAGTGCTATAAGTTGAACTACCTGAGATAATATGCCATGAATTTCATGAAGAATTTGAGGAACATAATATTTAAATGGTGATATTGGCAAGTGTAAGAGTATTTCTGTTGTTCACATATGAGTGTTGTGATGCTTGCCACACTGCTGTTTGATTACAAAGAATATGCTTAAGAATCTGGGATTTTCAATTTATTACCTCTTGTTGGTAATAGAGAGAGCCTTGGGCAACTCTCTTCACTTCTTTGGACTTTGAGTTAGCTTTTCTTTAAATGGAAAAAAAAATAAATGTGTGTGTGTGTGTGTGTATTCTTGAGGTGATACTCTGTAATTGGTAGACTATCTTTACCTCTTAGGAGTTTGAGTCATCCCATTTGTAAAGTGGATCTATAAATATAATATGTTTTTAGAAGGATTATTTGACTGATGGATGCTAGATGGTGGCTCGTGTAGGAATAGTACCTTTTGCATGATGGATAATGGCACTGAACTTCTTAGCCTGTATTTGAATGACTGTCACATGATCTCTAAGAGATTTTCATGTTGTTTTATTTTTACTGTATTTGAATATACATATGTATGTAAATTATCACCAGATTGGTTCTGGAGAAATGAAAGGGAAAAAATAAGGGAGAAAAGACAACAGCTGGTGGCATGTGCTTGCTCTTAGTTCAAGCTGGGTCTGCTCTGCAGTAGTACAAAGCCCCTAAATTCAGTGACTTGTGGAACTGGTGCTAAGTACGTGATAGAGACAAGGTCAAAATGCTATAGTTTTCCCTAAAATGGGAAAAATGAAAGCAAAACAACAATAAAAACCAGACAAACTCAGCCTTGTATTTCTGTGTAATGAGCACAGGCTTTCCTAAATTGTGTATGATAGACTAAAATGGAGAATGGGATGATTTGGAAAGGAGAATGGAATGATTTCAGTGGTTCGTGGGGTGAGTACTCAGCCTTGAACCAAGAAATGACAGTCATTTCCTTTTAAGCTCTCTTTTGGTCTTTATAATAACTGAAAGAGTAAATGTGACTTACTAAGTGGTAATTTCTCTATTCGACAAAAAGAAGATTAGCTGGGTAACGGAATTTAGTTAGAATTTGAAAACTTTTTTTGTTTTCACCCTTTACTATTCCCGCTATTAATATAAAATGATGCTGTTTTTTACTTAAAATTCTTTTGTTTTGTTTTTGACACAGGGTTTTGCTGTGTAGTTTAGGCTGGCCTTGAACTCCTGGCAGTTTTCCTGCTTCGGCCTCCTGAGGGCTCGGATTACAGGAGTGCACCACCACTCCTAAAACTGTTCTTTTAAAATCAGTTTGAAGGGCAAGATTGAGTAAAGGGAATCTCTGAGTACTGGTAGTCCAGGTGACACATATATTTGAGAAGGAGGTGCCAGGATAAGTGAAGTTTGGGAAACACGGGCTGAATATATATGAAAATCTTTAAAAATCTTTAGGAGGAAGGGTGAGATTTGAAGCCAGGTCATGCCTCGAAGCCTGGGGAGCCTCCTGTGCTCTGCCATTGTGGAGCTATGCACAGCCAGATCAGTGAGCTGATGGAAGAGGCTGTCAGTGTGCTTCCCTGTACGGGTGTCAGGACCTACCTGTCTCCACATGGGGTTGAAGATTTTTTGTGAAGATCAAAATGGGGACAGTATGTTTAGAATAGTATATCTCTCTCCCCATACCATGTGAAGTTTATGGGAATAATGCCTGAAACTACTCCCTCATGGGGCACTTGATAAACCTAGGTTACTTTCTGAGGTAGCTACCCTCCAGCTCCCAGAAAAGCCTGAGCCTGTTTATCCAGAATTTTCTGCACCTGTGCATAAACAAAGACCCCCCCCTTTTTTTTTTTTTTGCAGAGATTGGATTGTTTTGGGGTTTGGCTTTCCCTCATGCTCAGGGGCACAGTAGACACCGATGACTTTGAAAAGGTACAGGGGTTATGATGAAAAGCTGCTGTGCATTCTCCCATCCAAGGAGACAGCAGTTTTTTTCTTCATGTGTGGAGGATGTCACTAGCTGTTCTTGTTCCATCTGCCAGTCATACTGGGACAGTTCAGGTGGCCAATGGAGGAGTAGAGAAGAGCTCCTCTGAGTGAGGGTCTGAGGAAGGGCTGACCTAGGTGGGTTGGCAGTGGGAGTTGGTATTCTGCAGTCTCATGAGGCCCTGAGTGATGGATGGCCAGGCAGCATGTGCAGCCCAGATCACCAGCAGGGGCTGAGGTGGTGAAGTGTGTCCTGTGTAACTGCACTCTGGTTAGAGAACCAAAGAGGGAACAACACGAAGGAAAGGGACCTTCGTAGCAGTGGTGGAGGCACAGTGACTGGCAGCACAGCTCACAGCTTGTCCTCAACCATTCCACAGTTCTAGAGGCAATGTGCTTGGAATCCAGCAAAGGCGGCCTAGAGGGGGATGGGTTTTCCACAAGGGTTACCTATGTGCACAGCTTTCCAGTCTTACCATTGAGAACAGTTATTCTACTAAAATATACCTGTTCCAACAGTAGAAGCTGTCCAGTGGAGAGCCGTAACTGTTTACTATTTAGTATTAATTGAATAAACATTTAGGAAGTACTGGATGGGAGTTGTTCATATGCCTGGCGGTCCATTTTCCCTGCTTTTACATATATAAAGGACCTCTAATCTTCAGAGATTTTCTCTAGGTGAGGGTACATATACTATAATAAAGTTATGTGGAAGCTTGAGCAAAGCCCATCATAAAACTTTAAACTTGTGTTCTATTACAAAACCAGTCTGTCTGCATGATACTAAGATTTTATTTTATTTATTTATTTTTGGGGGCTGGGGATTGAACTCAGGGCCTTGTGTTTGCTAGGCAAGTGCTGTACCACTTGAGCTAAATTCCAACACCAGTACTATGATTTTAGAAAAGTTACAAATCTTGTATTTATATATTTTTTAAAAGGCAAAAAACATATAATTGTTATTTGTAAACATTGTAAGTATACCACAGTTTTCTCCAAGGAGGAGGAAGATAATAGAGGAGAGGAGGGAATGGTATTATTCTTTAAATGCCTTGAGTTCTTTGGGTTGTAAAATACCATGGAAACCCACTCTGGATCTATGCATAGCTTGATGCTCTAGGAAGGCAAATTTTGCCTGGTATAGGATGTTTATCAATGTGGAATGGCCTTCCCTACTCTGTTTTCTGTTTCTTAGCCAAAATGTCCTGGTCGGCTATGGCATCTGTGCTCCTGGTCCCCAAGCCTTTGGTTCTGTATCTCTAAGTGAACTTGGATTTCTTTTCCTCCTGGGCCCCTGGTGGAGAATGTTGAGTTACCCTTTAAGACCCAAAGCACTTCCTGCCTCTTCTTTGAACCCTTGCTGACCCACCTTTTCAGTCCAACTCTTGTACTCTCTCTGCCCCATGGAACAGGTTGCTCCCTTCCCTGAGATGCCTTGGTGCCTTGTCTGTACCTCAACAATGTATACTCATCACGTTTGTCCCTCATCACTTTGTGAGCTTCCTGTACAGGGCCAGGTCTTATTCATCCTTGGATCCCCAGCTAAGTACCTTGCAAAGGAAAGGTGATCCATAAATATTAAACCCAATTGAATCTTTTAATAAAATGATGAGTGTAACCCCTAACACAATAAAAATTAAACAAAAAACCCTCAGAAGCAACAACATACACTAAAAATTAATTTGAAAAATTTCCTTTCATATACTGTTAGCAGAGCACTTTACTTTTATAGGCCTCTCCAGTGCCATAAAACTCTTGAGTGTTTAAAAATATTTTAAAAAATAGGCATTTAGAACCTCTTTAATGAACTACTTCCAAATGTGGCTAAGATGTTTGAGGCTTTCCCTGCATCAGGTGTAAAACCAGTAGTTGGAGCAGAATACCAAGAAACTGCGAAGTCCTGGCTCAGAGATGGAGAGGTATCTGTATCGAAGTTCCAAGGGTGGCTGGAAACCCAGGTTAAAGGGGTGCCCTTGGCTCTGGAGAGCTGTTCCCACTGCCCTAGCTCTTTCTGGATCTGAATTTAATGTCTGTGCAGGCAGCCTGGAGGCCTCCACTTCACCCGTGACCCAAGCACAGCCCTGCTCAAGTCTGCAGTGTAAATCACAGCTTTCTCTACTCCCTCCTAGCACTGTAAATTAGTGCTTGTCTTCTCTCCTGATTTTCTAATGGCCCTTATTTATAAATGCTTTATGATAAAGGGTGTTGGAGAAGGCCATTAGTTTATCTCACAAGTTAATGTTAAGAAGAACTAAGCCTGGTCTAAAATAGAGCAGGAAAAAAGAAGTAAAGAGGTAGGGGGAGTTTGTACCCAAAGTAATATCAATTATTTCAATACTTCTACAAGTTTAGCTTCAAATGCTGCCATTGGGGTCTATTATTATTAGGATTGTTATATTGTATTCCAACTTATATTTAGATTTCAATGCTTATTTTTTGTATGAGGAAGAGCAAGTTGACATATTTTTTAAAAATAACATTTTTGGGGGTTAAACTACAACTTGTATGAAATTCAATGTAAAAATCTATGTATTTTTCTTCTGCTTGACTCGTGTCAGTGTGTATTTAATGCACTATGGAAAGGCATTAATTAAACTCTTAGGTAACTTTGCTCCATATCAGTTTCAGGTATGATCATGTGAATAGTGAGAAGTATGATAGCTGTGCTTGTATATTGGCAGCAGATGGCTTTTCACTCCTGCCTCATTTCTCCCAGGCACTGTGAAGGCCAGCCACATGAAATGCTTTTCATATCACCCTTCAAACCTCACAGTATAGTGCCATTATTTTGATGGGTCTTGTACACCTGCTTTCACTAGGCACCACTCTTGCAAGACTGTCAATGGATCCTTCCACAAGAGTACATTAGCATTATTTAAAGGATTGTGCTTCACTTGTTTTTTGATTGCTATAACTTGTTTTAAGCAGAATTTAAAAGGGTTACTTGATTAGTCCTCCTTAAAGGTGATACAAATACAGACTGACATCAGTGGTTTTAGTGACACATTGAGCATACATATAATCCTCACATATTGTTGCGATGAGAGAGAGAGGAAGAGTGCCACCTAAAAGGGCATATTTATAGAGACAGATTAAGAATAGTGAAAGGAAAAAACACAATTTATTAGAGAGATTGAAATTGGGGAGAGGAGAAAAAGAGAAAGAGAGAAAACAAAAGTGAGGAAAGAAACCTTAGAATTCACAAGGGATTAGTAAAGAGCAGAGAACAGATAAAGGGAATCTTTCAGGACTCCAATGTTTCTGAGCTAATTAGGTAAAAGATGCAACTCTGAAGCCTGTGACTAGAATCCATGTATGTTTCAAGTGTAAGGAAAAAGGAAGATTGCCAACCCTTTAAGACTTGAGATTGCTGGTATTAGGAGGGAGAGGAGGGCTGATGTGGAGGTGAGTACAGGGTAAAACTCTGAGCTGCTCACTCTCTGCAAAGTAGTTTATCTCAGATATCTAATGATAAGGGTAGAGGCCCTTTGGGTTGAGTAGGAGGAAGAGGAGTAAGACTTCGGGATTTGGCAAACTCTTCATTAGCTATAAGAGGGCAGGGGTATGTTAAAGCAATAGGGTACTTACTTTCTCCTAGGCTCTCCCAATTATTACTAATGTTTTAACTGGGGAGAGTAATTTATGTAGTATGCATGGTACTATAGAAATTTTAATGATATCATCAATGAAAATAGAGATAGGTCTTCAGATTTAGGAGGGTAGGAATAAGGTATTCTAACTACAAAAGCAAGAAGGTTCAGCTGATGTTATAAACATTTCAGCCCTGTGTCATTCTTGTCTGAATTCTTTCTGGTATTGTATTCCACTTTTAGGCCAAGAAAAAAGGTCTCAGAGAAATATTAGAGATTTTTTGCTCCATCATGGCCATCATTTACAGAAGGTGAACATAAGATGAATAAAATGAGCTTTCAGAAGGAGAGTTGATAAATAGCTGTTATAGAACATTTTATACCAAATAATAGTTTATGTAATTTTTTTTCAAATGTTGGTTTCTGGAAGAGTAATTTCTTTGGTAGTAAGTTTTAACTGTCTGACATAGGAGGTTTGTATTTATCATGAGATCGGTGCTTCAGATTCACCCTTCCAATACAGTAAAAATGTCTGATTATTAGTTGATTGCTTTGAGATTCTTATATGGAAATGAAAACTCACATTACCAAATGTTTTTGCTGGCCCTAATGACAGATCACCTGAGTGTATCCTTCCTTAACAATTAACTTCAATTTAGAAGACATTTAGGGTCTTTCAGAAGACATTTAATAGCAGGGGGAGTGATTTGTGGAAAGACTGTGAATTTCAGTCTTTCAGGTGAAAGATGATAATGGGATTGAAGTCTTTCTTTCTGATTTATTATTTGTGTTCCCATTTCCCGCATAGTGAAACTCCATATTTTTCACAGAACTGAGCTCGTTTCAGCTTACAAACAATTATTAGAATGTTGGGTTGCTTCATGGGAGATTCAACAGTTAAGACCATTAAGTACATTTAGTATATATTAGGCAAGGCTTAAGAGCCTAGGTAAAAGAAAACTGCTGTGAAAAAAGCTTTACCAGCAAAGAGTGAGAGAAGAGGGAATTAAATAGGAGAGATACTTACTGCTTCATCTCAGATTGGTATGTTTTGGTGGAAGTGTGAGAAAGGCAAGGTAATGAACACTCAATTGGAAAACAGAGAATCCAGAAATTAAAAAATAAACCTAAGCAAAACAAAGAAACAAACAAAAAACCAAAAAAACAAACTTTTTCTAATAAGTAACTCCCATTATTAGTTTTTTATGCAGCTAATGTTCATATTGCCTTTTGGCGACTGTGGGTGGGGTTTTGTTCATCACAGCCCTGAAGGAACCACAGCACTGCTTCCTAAAGCCACCATTATTTTCAAGGACAAGCCTCTTCCTCCCTCAGCTCTGAAACTCTGGGAGGCTGGGGATGGTCAGAGATCTCAATCTTGATGAGAAATTCCTTGTCAGCGACAAGTTGCCATAAAGCAGGGCAGTTTTCCCAGAGGGGGTGGTAAAAATACACACACATTAGTAAAATAAAGCAAGGGGACGACACTGCCAGGTCGGGCTGTCCAGTCAGAAGTCGAAATGTTTGTGCACACCAGACACTGTGTCTGGCTACCTCAAGGGAGGGTCCATGTTTGGTCTAGGAAAACAGTTCCATGTTTACCACAGAGAAGCCCTATGGGTAAGTAACAATGACCAGGCCCCACTGCCAGGAAGAGCCTCCTTTTTAAATGGCTGTCTCATTAGGTTGAGGGAGAGCATTTTTCAGTGAGCTGTTCTGAAATAGAGCAGCCTGAACAGCTGTTCCTGTCAGAGGGTGGCACACAAGTCTGTGAACCCAGAATGTTTCTGTGGATTTGCCTTTCAGTGGAAGGCAGCCACCTACTTGGCGTTGTTGGTGTGGCCATTGTCAGATTGTCTTTCAACTTCCCTTCTTGAGATATCTTCCGGGGACTCTGCCGGTATGGAGTACTTGGCATGTTCCAGAGGGCTGCCCAATATATTCTCACCTTCTAACCAAAGATTTTTGACATAAATGTCTAAGAGGGCAGTATATATCGTGCTAGTAGAGAGGTACCAATTACATAAAAAACAGTGCTGGTCAGCATATGTGTAATTATTTATTTCAGCTTTCTGTAAAAGGAGGGGCATTTTATTCAAGCCAGGCAGAAATCTGGCAGTTTCCCAGTTGTGAAATTCTATTGACAAAGGTGTTAAATGAAGGGCAGGGTAACACGGAATGTGAGGCCCTTGTGCCTTCATCTCTGTGACCTGGGCATGTGTCAGGCCTAGGCTGAACTGACCAGAATGACTTTGATTTGATGACCATTAAAGGTCAGACACATAATGGAATCAGATGTGTCAGTTGAGGGTGAAGTACATAGCGTAATAGATTGATGGTAATTAAGTAGTCGTGTTTAATAAGAGTCATCAGAGTTAAAGGCATTGTTGGAATGAGCAGCCTGGGAAAGGAATGAGAAAACATTGAAGAAAGGAGGTGAGAAACATCTTAAGAGATTTTTTTTTTTGTGTTACAGTAACGACTGGAGGAAGTGTGTGTGTGTGTGTGTGTGTGTGTGTGTGTGTGTGTATACTTGTATGTTAGGAGACCCAGAATTTTTCTGTCTAAAAATGTGTAGTTTTTTTGGTGGTTTTACTTTGTAGGCAGTTTTTTAAGGGCAAAGAAGACTAAGTAGATGAAAATTAATGGTCCTAAATGATCCTAATTCAATATATATATGTTTAGAAAATTTAAGACACAAACCTTCCAATAAAAACCGTTCAACATGCATTTCTATATTAATCTATATTTTCTATGGGATGAAAATCTGGATTGTTACTTATATTTCACTGTTACATAAATCATTGAACTCCTAGAATTAATTGCTTGTTCAAAAAGTTTTTTCAGTTTCAGAAAATTATTTTTCAATAATACTTGGTCATATTATTATGAAATGTTATCATTTTGTTTGAGATCACACTGAAATAGAACATGGAAACATGGGCAGTTTTGCATGTTGTAACTATTACACCTTTTCAACATTATATTGTGTCAGTTTGAATACACCCTCAATAGTTAGGATTTATATGTGGATTTTGTAGGTTCAGTCCAGAATAAGCAAGTATTGAGCATGCAAAGATTTAATCAGGTTAAGGCCTTCACTGCTGATTCACTTGGTGACTTGATAAATCTCAGTGATCTATACTTTATGTCACTTCCTTTCTAGTTGTACACACCACCAATATATGTGGAAGAAATGTTGCAGCTTTCAGTAGTTTGATGTTCTCTCTTTTCTTTTGCAGTGCGGGGATCCCACCCAGGGCCTCACACATGCTCAGCAAGTGCTCTACCACTGAGTTACACTCCCAGCTCTCTGACTTTTTTCATTCATCTTTAAATAATCAGTAAAACATCATCAGTCAATAATCTCTGTCTGGGAACAGACTGCATTGGGAAAAGATTGTGAAGTGGAAAAAGTTTTTATGAATTACCTGCCGTTCTTCCTTCTAGCGACTATGACATGGGTGGTTTGGGTCCAGAGCAGTACTCTTAAGCACTGTGTGATAGTGTCTGAGAGGCTGCAAGAGTACGGTTTTACGAGAGTTTGATCTTATCTTTGAAACCCTGTTGCCAGGGAAGTGCCAGGCACACAATAGAAGCTCCATAAAAGAGAAGGAAGAACGATTTAATTGGGTTAACTAATTCCTACCAATATTAGCTTTTTTATTCCAACAAAAATATCTCAACAAATAATTGGTATATATCATTGCATGTAGATGGAAGTTGGTATGTTTTGTGAAATTTATTGGGGTCTCAGTGTATTGGGGTTTATGAGGTGTATTGGGCTTCATAATAATATCAGGCACAGGGCCAATCTCCTCTTACTCAGTCTGAAAATATTCTCTCTGTGTGTGGGGCCCAAAATAAGTGGAATATTGAATACACAGGCTTAAGGCCAGAAGTGATGCGAGTCTAACCCCTTTCTTTTAAGAACAAATTGACTTCTGTTAGGATCTGTGTGACAGTGTAGAGACAGAGGGTTTGGAGTGCTTGAGACACATTTTGTCATATTTTGAGTTTGATGGTGAATGTCCCATCTCTTACCAATTTTAAGGAGCCTCCTTTTTTCTGCTGGTTTTGGCTTTACCTCCTAGGTCAATGACAGTAAGTAGCAGTGGAAGCTGACAATGACAGGCAGAGGAGACCCTGCAGATGTTTTGGGCACCTACTGATGAGCATTTTGAGGAGGTTACAATAAGCATCTCCTACCTGCAAGTGTCTATTTTTCAGAAACATTTATAAGCAATCAAATGAATCAAACAGCTGTTCTACAACAAATACTACTATTATGATCGCTGGTTACATTATTCAAGCACTTCCTACATGGCAAGCATTGCTCTAAAGACTTACACACAGTAATGCATTTAATCCTTGCAGCAACTCAACAGAGTGGGTGCCATGAATATGCCCATTCTACAGATTAGGATCCCAAGGCACTGAGAAATTAAGTAAGCTCTCAATTAAGAGATTAAGAAATGCCAAGTGGAACAGTTTCAAATAAACAGAAAATTTCTCAGCACAATCTGATATGCCACTATTTCCTCTGTTTTAGTTCCTTTTTAGCTAGAATAGTTATCCTAGGGTGTCTAAGCTGAAAGAAAATTTAGGGAGCAGCTGTCACCACAGCACCAATTTACTGATTAGGAATTCGAGGCTCAGAGAGGCGAAGTGACTTTCCTAAGATCAAACAGCTTATTGACTAAAGACTTCAAGCCCTGCACCCTTTCTCCTGTATCTACACTTTTCATTTTTAAAATGACATATAATCATGGTGTTTAGTCTTCTGTTCCCTTCTATGTTACAAAAGAAAGCAAAGATACTTTGTAAAATAATCAGATCCCATGTCCTTTTTGAGTGCTTTTTGCAAGCACCGGCTGCAGTAGAATCCGTGATGTCAGAGGCCTGGATCTTTGCTTGCTTCCATGAGCCTGGGGCCTGGCAGCACCTTGATAAAGGTGATAATAGGTGTTTTCCACATTTCATATTCTGCCCTCACTGGGATATTTTGGCTGTGGTTACTTCTGGAGCCCAAAGAGACAACCTTGGCTGAAGCATTTCAGACACTTTTTAATCACAACCAAGCACCTTATTCTACCAAAATATCTCCTTTTAAAAATGTCCCAATTTGTTCAACAGACAAACATGTAGCAGTGATAGAAAAGCTGGAAGTAGACATCATAATTACATGACTAAAATGTCAAAGCCGAGTGATTTAGCAATGAGTGAACACTTGGCAAAGAATTTGTCATCAGGTTTTATCCCAGTTCCTTCATCAGAGGAAGAAGGAATCTTCTGAGAACTGTTTGAAATGGTGGAACAGCAATTAAAGGCCATCGTCATTCAAGGATAGGAAGTAGAAATGAAGGTATTTGCCTAATATGGCGCTCTGGGTATTGGAAGCCAGAAGGTTGCAATGGAAATAAACCTGTTGAAAACCAAATAAGATGAACACCAAGGAGTACAAAAGAAGGAAGGAAGATGACCATCACTCTGGCCCCTGAGCCTTGTGTTAAAATGAGAATTCTGTCCCCTTCTAAGAATAAGCCTTCCAGTATTCACTTCAGGAAGTCCATTGCTTCAGCTTGGATGGCTAATATGAAAAACAAAGCAATTGTTTGTTGACACGTATTCTAGCAGGTGCAGTTCCATTTTAAACAAGAAGCTGCTATTGTTTTCAGGAATCAAGGTGATGACTGTCTTAGGGCTGGTTCAGCAGGGGGGCACCCAGGCCCTGTTTTTCACTTTAGCCTTTGAGTTCCACAGTTTTCATCCTCTCTACCTTGATGACTAGCACCCCTATAGGTTCACACTTCAAATCTTTCTTGCTTTGAAAAGGATTTGAGTTTGTTTTCATAAGTAATTTTAAAGCCCCCTGATTTTCATTTTCTGAGGAAATATGTTTGAGCCAGAGGAGAGTGGGGTGGTCCAGATGGTAGCCACTGGATTTTTCTGGTTTATCCTCTTGGGTTCAGGGGATGGAGGGTCAGCAAGGGTCAGGGCTGTGCTGGTTAAATAACAAGTGAGAAGTGACTTCGGAATTAAAGGTTGGTGTTGACTTGCTTTTGCTAAAGATAGCTGGTTGCCCAGACTTCTCCCAGGTGGCATGTGGTAGGGACTGTGAAGGCAGAAGGCGAGCAAACCTGGAGGCGCTTCCATGCTTTATGAGATCAGGATGGGAAGGACTAGGTGGCCAAAGGCGCCCAGGGCTCTGCTTCCTTTTGTGTCGTGGTGACACCTCTCAAGCCCAGCCTTATTTGTGAGATGTGAGCTGTGTGGAGTGCTGCGCGTGATTTATGGGCAGCATCGAGTGGTAATCCCTCCCCTGGCTCGCTCCTCGGCCTTCCCTGCACAGTGGCACTAAATATCCAGCACAGCTGGGATGAGCTGTAGCTGGTGGACTGCGGAGTGAGGGCTGTGTTCGCCTCTCGATTTACTTTTTCCAAACCACAATAAATCCAGGCACAAATGGCAGCGAAATTAACTGTGAAAATGCCACCGTTGTTTGCAAGGGAGTAGCTTCGGTAGGCTCAGATCCTGTTTGGCTTTTATAGTAGATTCTCTTAACTAGAAGAAGAGCGGGCCTCTGTTTTTCTATTCAGTTTGTGAGGTTTAGGTGAGAGATTACCAGCTTTAACACAATGCTGCTACTAAGTGGAAAAAATGACTCTCTCTTTGGACTGAGAGGACAGTGGGTTTTTGGTATGATCGTGGCCACTCTGGTTTGTTTGTTTGTTTGTTTGTTTGTTTTAAATTAAGAGAAGACAATTTATTTAGAGGACAATTTATTTCAAAGTGGTGAAAAAGGGGGAAAAGGAGATGATAGATAGCTACTCGACGAGTAGGGAGCATTCGAAAGCGAAATACTCTGCCACTCTGTTTTATATCAATTTCATCATCTGTGAGAAATGCTCATTTATTTTTCATTACTGATATCACTGCACAAATATTTAATTGATTTATGTTATATGCCTCACATGCGGTGAGGAAACGAAATGCAAATTACTATGAGTAATGCAGGATTATTCTGATGTTTTCAGGTCAGTTACATTTCTTTGGTGTAAGCAATGCTGATGTTTATTTATTAGTTGTTGTTTAACAGCCCAGTAGTATCAGCTGTATTTTATTCTATTTTTGATAAAGCGAATAGAAATAATGACTGGTTAAGGTTGACAAATTATATAAAAGGCTAACGAGCAGTTATGAAATATAATCTAGCCCCCTTGCTCTTGGGATCGACCCTAATCCCCTCACTCCTGCTCCAGCCTTTCTTCGTCTTTGTCCAGCAGATGCTTAAATGACTTCAACGCCTCCTCTTTCCAGTTAGGTGATAGTGAACATTCGTGGTACTCTTGATACTCAACATGATGCTGTACACTGAAGAGGTCTCCTCACTCTCATACCATTTTCCTTTCCTGCCCCTTTCTTTCCCAAGGTCTCTGTTAAGGCCAGATGACTCACTTGCAGTCCCAAACTCACCAACTGTGTCTACACTGCGTAAGGAATGGTGCCTTAGCCGAGCTCTGAAATGTTTATGGCAGTAAACAAAAGATATCTCGGGTGTGTGCATGCACACATATGCTCTGTGTGCTTCAGATGAGCCTTGTCATGTGTTAGGCCTTCTCCTTAGGCAAGTCACTCACTATTGCTATGCTGAAATATCACTCCTAAAATGGGATTAATAATATACCATAGGCGTATTTTTTTCTTTCTCCCCTTCCCTTCCCTCTCCAGTGCTGGGGACTGACCCAGAGCCTTGGACATACTCTATCACTGAGCTACACCCCCAGCCCTGAAATCATGTTCCCATTTTGATGGCACTGAACAGGAAGATAAAGGGAACTGTAGGAAGTGAAGAGGAAAAGGCCAAGGTCTGTCTGGGAGCCATGTAGGAGGAGAGAGCTTGGAAAAAGCTCAATACAGTGGAGCTAAGGGTCCAGGAACAAGGCTGTAAAGAATAAGAATCCATTTGCTGTAGGTGGGAGAGGAGAGGCTTTGTTCCAAGACTGCCTGAATTGAGGTTTCCCAGGTCAGGACTGGTCAAGGTTTCCCAGTGGTGTTAAATGGTCAGTATAGACTTCACTATCAGGTGAACTGTTTATTCTTAGCCTGGAACCATTACAAGTATGAAATTTGCTTCCTTTATTATCCTTCTCCTCCCATTAGTCTCTAGATTTTGGCCAATACAAGGTAGGGGAAAAATCTTGTCTTCACAGAACAAAGTCATTCAAAGAAGAGAAAGACTAATGTACCACGAGCCATGTTATAAGCTATGTCAGCTTTTCTCTGTCTTTGCTTGTTATCTCTTAAACACGGGTGTCAAGTTCTTAACTTCATTTGGTGTGGCAGGAGAGTAAGACACCTGGAGTAGCATTTAATCCAGTGAGCTCTATACAATATACTCTCCTCCTCAGAATGTAGTCTATGGACCAGCAATGCGGGCGCCACTGAGAGCCAGTTAGAAAGGCAACCTCTCAGGCCTAACTCAGACCTACTGAAGCAGCACCTGCATTTTCAGCAATATTCACAGGTGATTTTGTAAACACTGAAGTTGAGTCAGGAAGCGAAACCTTACCCTGTGTATGCACAGACACATATTTATTCTTGATACAAATGGTTCATATTTATCATAAGATTATAAAAATGTAGAAATGCTTAAAAAATAAAAGTTACCCATGGCCCTATCTCTCTTAATGTTTGTCTTTTTTGGGGTACAGGGGCAGTGCTAGGGATCAAACTGAGGGCCTTGTGCATACTAAGCAGGTGTTCTACCACTGAGCTACACTGTCAG
>PVJO010026544.1:0-20981 GCA_004026905.1 Hystrix cristata
AGAGACAGTCATCTAAAACAGTGGTATTCAGAAGAAAAAGCAAGCAAGTGGATAGGGTGATTGTTGGGGTTTAGGACAGAATGTTGGTATTATATATTGTCTAAAACTAAGAAAAAATTTAATAGTATTTCAAATCCTAATTGTTTGGGCCCTCACTAGTGTTATATGGTTTGGATGCCATGTAGGAGGCACAAGAAATCCCCTACCAGTGTAGAGTGGAAATCTCACAAGATAGGGGCTTATAATAGCTTCTCACTAATGGTTTAAATGTCTCCCAAAGGTCATGTACAATATCTGCTGAGGAAAGCCACAGGACATGAGCTAGGCCAGCCCAAAGAGAGAGGCCCTGCCAGTTGTAACCAGCAAAGTCACAGGAGTGAGGCCACCTAAGCACTCTGGAACTCACTGGATGTCAGATATGGCGCTATAAGACTTAACATTCGCCCCGATGGTTCCTAGTCTTGCTTTGGTCCAAATCCTTTCTATACCCTACTCCTCCCTTTTTTGAATAAGAATGTTCACTCTGTGCCATTGCAACCATGTAACTTTTTTTTTTTTTTACAGGTGTTCACAGCTAAACTATTGCCTTGAGTCTCAGAGAAGACTTGGGTTTGGACTTTTGAGCAATGCTGGAGCTTTTGAGACTTTGAGGAAGGAATTAATGCATTTTCAATCATAAGGAGCATAGATACATCATGTGAGGTGAAATATGAACTTATCATTGGCTTTATTTAGAGACTGAGTATGGTTTAAGTAGACGTGTTTGGTTGTAAATTGACAGGGGGTGGATTTGTGCTGGTTAATACAGTTGTCAATTTGACTGGATTAAGAAACTCCTGGAGAGGTGGCTGGATTGTGAGGACACTAATATCATCAATGGCTTCACCTACTGACAAGTTCACAGCTGAGTGGCCTATTAGGAGGTGGGGCCTAGTTGGAGGAAGTAGGTCACAGAAGTAAGACCTTGGAGACTGTATCTGGCTCCTAGTTCCTTCCTCTCTGACTTTACTTTTCAGCTTCTACAAGTTGAACAGCTTTTGCCACCATTCTGCCATAATATCTCTGCCTTGGAGCCAGCTGGCTGTGCACTAAAACCTGTGAAATTGTAAGCTAAAACAAATTTCACCTCCTTTCAGTTGTGGGTGTTAGGTATTTAGTCTCGGCAATAGAAGGTTAAGCAACACAATCACCTCACTAGAAGTGATGTGTAGAAATGTAGTATGCAACTGAAGAGATTCCATGTATTTTAAATGAATTTTCTTCCTCAGAGCATAAAATAAAAATAAAACAAATTACTCGATTTGAGCCCTGGTACAATTGACTTCCCTTTTCTCTTTGTCCTTAAAGTGCTTTCATAATGAAACTTGATTTTCTCTTGGATTTGTGAGATGACTCAGCAAAAGAAAATGTGAGGTATAAAAGAATCAAATAGGAAATGGACAAAAATTGGTGTGATTAATGCCTCACTGTAGGCTGAAAAGAATTTTTGCAGACCAAATGGTTGTACAAAGCATTTACTGCATTGTGTGTAACTCTGTGCAATTATACCAGGAAGCCACCCTTTCACTTTTTACCTAATACATGCTCAGTGTCAAATGTGAATCAGCTTCCAGTTTAATCCTGTGTGTGGGGAGAGGTCAGAGAGACTCTTAGATTTTTTTTTTTTATGATAAACAAAATATCATGTACCTACAGTACTCAGACCTTTAGGGAACACGTATGGTATCTTGGACCTGAGCTTTAATATTTGTATTTTATGACATTTACTAAGAATTCAAAAGTATGCACTGTACTCTTGAACTTTAAAATGCTTTATATATCTTCTGTTCTGTTGTATTACACTAACTACTGTAACCTGCCTATCAAAATCAAATATTGGTTCATGATTATAATTACAGGCACAAGCCTAAGGCAGCAGAGCTTAACATTAAATTGAATCATGAATTACCATTTTTGGAAACCAGAAGTGTGGGGGGGAAACAACAGTTCTCAAGCCAAGCAATCCTGAATCCTAAACTCAGGGTGGACCTGCCAATGACGGTGAGTGGCCTTGCTCCAATCCAGGGTAGCACAACTCCAAAGCCAGGTCCTGCACTCAGAGTTATACCTATACTGATCACTCTCATACAGGTGCTATCCCTAAAACCCTAGCCTAAAAGTCCCGTGTGTCAAATCCAGTTACATGAGAAATCTCTGCCAAGAGAAACTGAACTCTATCTTTTGAAGTCTTTTAACTGAAATATATTCACTTCCCAAAAAAGATCTATGTCTGTAAAAGTCTAGAAGTTTGTAGATTTAGAGAAATAAAATTGACATATGAATGCATAGACCATAGCTTTACCAAACTAATGAATTTTTCCTTCATGATGATCTCTATGGGAACCTACACACTCATTCCCAAGATACAGCTATAGTCTGAAATATAGTTGGTACCACTTTTGGCATTTTTCTGAGAAAGGTGATGCAGAGCGTCCTCTTTACCTTACAGTCACACCTCATAAATCTGTTTACCTACACCCGCTTGCTCCGTATATGTTAGTAGTGATGAAAACACCAAGCGGTGTGACCACCTGATGAGAATTTTAAGGAAAAATTCCTAGAGCTAAAATCCCTGGGACAAATCCCAACAGTCTTTATAGATTAGGGTAGTAGAGCAGTTATAGTTGCAAATAGTCACCATTAAGCAGGGAAAGGAATGGAATAAGCATGAAAAAATAATTATCAATGTAATCGGATTAGGGTATCGGGTGTCTATACCGATATCTAAGAAATACTTAAATTCTGCTGTATGACTTCTATGGCTATTGTCTAAAATTTGAACATAAGAGCAAATGTTCCTTTGAAATCTGTTAGATCAGTGCCTTCTAGCCTTCTGTGGCTAGAAGAAAAAATCCCAGATACAGGGATTTTTTCTGCTTGGGGGACCTTAACAGAGACCTTTCCACAGGGACCTGTAGAGTAACAAACATATCTGCATGCTCTATCCAGCTTTTCTTGCTAATGGGAGAGAAAGTTGAGAAGCAGAAGTTGGGTCCTTCTTTACTGATTTTCCTCTCTGGAAATTACAGCACCCAGTTTACCCTGGATACCAGAGCTCTACACATAGGGAGTGACCAAGAGAACAACTCACAACCTCCCATCAACAGCAATTCATTATGATTTCTTGGATAATTATCACAAAGTTAGCTTCCAGCTGAAGGGTATAGTAAACTGGAGTTGGAGTTGACTTTTTCGTTTGTTTGTTCATTTTCTGGAGTGTTTCTTTTCCATAACCATCTGGTTTGGCCAATCACCATGCAAATGACAATATCATGATTCTAACGAATAGAGACTTTCAAATTAAATCCAATCCAATTAGACCTTACTGTAAATTTTTATTAACCTGCAGTAGAGAGGCCCATACGTTTTTTAAAATAAAATCCTGTTCCTATAAATTGTCTTGCATTCCCGATCTTATAGCTCCATCTGACTACTGAAAACAAGAAAGATGGAATGAGAACTGGTAGTCTGGGAGATGTGCCCAAACTGTCACCTCTTTTAATTGTAGAAGAGCCAACCCTGTGGCCACCCTTACTGATGGGCCATCTTGCATGCAGATTCTAGTTGACATTAAACCATCCCACTTAGAGATGATAAAATGATAATAGGATGCCTGAGAGAGGGCATAAATACAAGCAAAATATTCTAAGAGTCCAGGAAGTGGCAGTTCTGGGTCACAGTAAGACCACCCTCCAGTACTGGCAAACGCAACATGTATTCAAGATCGCTTGGTGCCAGAGCCGATTTTCAACTCATTGTGGCCAACACAAACAGCAATTTCAGATGGTTTAACTTAACAAAGCTCTTGCAGCCTGAGGATTATCTTCCCTGCACCCTCTGCTCTGGTGCATGGAACCAGAACCTCTCTTACCCCAAACTTCTCCAAGTACTCCCCAGATACAGAGTGTTCTCTCTCTGGATCCTGTATTTTGCACTGTCCCTAAACTCTCTTCCTTTCCCAGCATCAAAATCCACTTTTTCTTTAAGTGGGGATTACATTTCTCAGCTTCCACACACCCCCATTGCAATGGAACCCAAAGGGATCCACAACCAAGAGAATTTTTACTTAGAGTAGGACAGCACAATCCTGTAGTATGCAGATCTAGGGTGATAGGGTCCCTTTCTTGCACCCCAGTTCTAATCCCAGCTGTGTAGCTCCCTTCCTCATCTAGATAAAAGGACAGCTTCTCCAGGAGGCCTTCTTGTACTGGCTAGGAAACTGGGGGAAACAATACAGGTTCTCTAGGCTTTTGAGATCACAGGAGTTTACTCTTCAGATCATTTTTCTTCTTTGTCAGGTCTGGGGCACTCTTTGGCACAAGATATATGCTGTTATGATATTGCAATCTACTGGGATAAAAATAACTCATGATGTCAAACCCTGGGCCCAGGAGTGCGGTCTTCCCGGATCCTCCTGAGGAGGGGAGGCAGGGTGGGCCAGCCCCGAGCCTCCGCAGGGACAAAAATAGGGCACTAATGGCCTGCAGTGACATGGCAGAGAGTGGGAAGTGGACAGATATATTTAAAAAGAAAAACGGCTCTCGGCATCTGCTAAGTCCCCATTCTTTTATTTTTCCCAGGTCTATTTCTGGCTTCTCTTTCCACAGCACGAGCAGCAACTCAGAGCAAAGAGCCTTTCTTCTGCCTTCCCTGACCTGCAGCTGAGCTCCGAGAGAGGCAGGCTGTGTATGATGTTTGTGTGTCCGGAGTTTTAACAGAAAAATATTCCTCCCCAAAAGATAAAGACACACAGAGGGAGTGAGCCCATCGGCGTTGATTTTCCCAACTTTCGGTTTTGGTTCTCCTTGGCCGAACTCGGTACGGCAGCGTCCCCAAGTGATTCTATCCCTGAACTGCAGGGGGAGTCGGGCTGCCTGTTGACTTTTAGGACTCAAAAAGCAAGAGGTCAAAGAAACAAACTTTCACGGTTTCACCTAAAAGGTTAAGTTCTCTGCTTTCGGTGGCCAGGACTAGCTTCTTTCCTCTGTCTCCTTTCTCGATCAACAGTTGAAATTTTATCAGCCTGTACTCTGGGGCAGAGTGACCACACCTGAGCATCAGTTTCTAATAGAAAGCTGGGAGTTTTGTGAAGGGATTAAATGCTGCACATTTATTTGGAGCTTCTGCCCAGAAATAGAAAAATTAAATGAAAATTCTATAATCTTCCATTCGAGTGAGATCTTAGAAAGCAGTTTATTTGGGAAAATGTACGAATGTGATTATTTTGTGTTCATAATGTGTGATTCTACGTATAAAGGCTTATTAATAGTTACAATCATTCTAAATATCTTTCAATAAGCTATCAATCAAAACTCAGGCTTTCTTCTTTAAAGATATACTTTTCTTTATACCAGTCTGAACTCCTAGACACGGAATACTAGATCGCCTCTGGACCTGAGGTGCCAGAGACAAAAGCAGTCATTATTCCCTAGATTCATATTTTTATTCCATAACCTTGATGCATCTACAAAAATAGAGTCCCACTTCTCCTTTCAATATGCAGAAGGAGAACTTCACCGAGTACAAGTATGGTACAAGAATTGCACAGTAAGCCAAGGGCGTTGGGCCCAAATTTGAAGATACCTCAAAGGCTTCTAGCCAAAGAACAAGTCTGCCTCACAGAAGAGTCAATGTCTCGGCATATTTTGGGTTGAAGCAACAAGACGCCTGACTGGGTAATTTATAATAAACAGAAGTGTATTGACTCGCAGTTTAGGAAGCAGAGAAGCCGAGGCTGAGGTGCCAGTGTCTGATGAAGGCCCTCTCATCACACCCTCGCACCATCACACGGCGAAAAGGAAGGGGTGACAGCCGGAGCAGCAAGAGGGGCCCAAACTCGCCCCCTCATAAGGCACAAACGGCCCCCTTGTAGGAATGGCACCCTCATGAGTTCATTATCTCTTAAAGGATCCACCTCTTATGTTGTCACAGGGCAATTAAATGTCACAACTTTTGGAGGGGACAAACGTTCAAATCATAAACAGATAAGGGAAACATGTTCTCAACTCTGCCCGGTCAGGAGCTCAAAGCATCGCACTTTTGGTAGTTAAAGAATAAACTCATAATGCAGCTGCTAAGGGAAGCTAAGTGACTTCCAAAACAAGGACTCTCAAGGTGACTCTTGATGCGATTCCAGAATGTCTCAAGATTGTACATCTTTAAGTACAACATGTCAGTTTCCCAGCGATGTCAGAGACGCATTCACAGCACGAGAGAGACTGATAAATAAGCCACAGTCCCAAATGTACAGTGAGAAATAGTGCTGCTAAAATGATCTTGAAACGTTCTTCTACCTCCTTTCGTTTAGAAAAGTTTCACGGACAGAGAAATTATAATTGGAAAATGGGATGGTGATGGTGGAATCAAAGCCTCGGGTGGGAGTGAAAATGATCTGCACACCGAGCTTGCCTGTTGTGATGGGGACACGCTTGCCCGGCTCTCTGGGACGCCTGATGTCTTGGATCAGGTTCCCCAGAATCAGGCAGCCTCTGAGATAACGATCCATGTGAAAGTGATTTTGAAGAATACGTTTCCTGGGAAAACTGTTAGGTGAGTGGGGAAGCAGAATGGGAAGCTGCACAAGGCTGAGTTACCAAGCCATGTCCCCAGGACTTGCTTCGATCTCACGGCGGCACTACGGGGATAATATAGTTCCCAGGTCAAGCTAGGCCGATTGAGCGTGAGGCAGCTGGAGAATTTATACTCCTGCCCCATGGTCATGGGTAAGAGTGGCCCACGTGTGAAGCTGCGCGGGCTTTGGCACCCTAAAGAGAAACCAGCACTGTGTAGGGTCAGCATGAGAAGAGATGCCCGTGCCCGTTGTTGGAATTGGAAGCATGTGCAGGTCAACTTTACAAAATAGAATGAATTCTTAGGGATGCCATATTGCCATGGCTGGCTGCATCACTACCATGAAGCGAATGCACCTTCCCTCAATGGGCTATTGTAAGAATGGTGTGTCTCAGGCTTATTCTCAAACACCAGAAGGGCCGTTACCTTCTTTAGATATGTCCTGGTCTTTGAACTTGGGCATTCCTAACCTCTAGCTATCCTTTTATCAAGTATAACGTAAGGAGACTTTGTCTACTTATAGTTGGGCTTCAGTTTTGCATGTCCACATATCCTTATTTCGTCCCAAGAAAAAATGTAATCTCACTTGCTATGGTTTAGGTGAGTGCCTTCCAGAGGCCCACACATTAAAGGTTTGGCCGCTAGTGTGATGCTTTTGGACTTCTTTTTTTTTTTTTTTTTTTGTGCTGGGGATCGAACTCGGGGCCTTGTAACCACTGAGCTAAATCCCCAGCCCCATAGTGTGTCGCTTTTGGGAGGTGATGGGACCTTTGAAGATAGAACCACGTGTGAGGTCTGTGGTGATATGCCCTCACAAGGGATTGCTAGGACTCTGTTACTGTCCTGCCTGACCATTTATTTCTTTGCTTGTTAGATGCCCAGTACAATTGGGCCTCTCAGTCTTGAAGTGGAACCTCCAAAACTGTGAGCCAGCACAAATCTTTTTCCTTTACAAATTAGTTATCTCCAGTGTTTTGTTATAGCAACAAGAAACTGACTAATATATCATCCTAGACCCTACAGCTTATATTACAAAGAAGCAAAAAAGAGAATTGGGAACTACATAGCCAGCAAAGGCTAACTATGGTCAACCTCCCCCACGCCCATGCTGTGGGGCCTGAATTACATGACTGGGGATAACAGTTATTTAAATGAAAAAGCTACAGTGCTTACTATGTCCTCCCCTTCTCTAAGAAGATAGTTACAGGCTCTAAATATTTTATGTTTGGCTTTAATGGGCCATGAAAGGAAATAATTTCCTTTCCAACAAAGTCTGACACTCCCTAGGATAAAGGCCATACAACATCAAGGTTAACGATATGAAACACACCCCAAAAAGACCTTTTGTTTGTATACCAGGTCTTGGAAGCCTACACAAATATACTCAGGTGTACCCAATTCCTTCTATCAGCCTCAGATAGGAAGCCCAACTTTTTCTTTGTTTTATCCAGCCCTTTCCTTCTGCCAGCACATAACTTTCCACCCTGGAGCACCCACTCCCTCAGCTTCCACCTCTGTCTCAACTTGCCTTTCTTTGCATGCAGAAGGATTCTATTATTTTAATTCTAGGAATCCTTTTTCTCCTAAGAAATGTAAAGTGAAGAAGCTGTTCTTTTTATGGAAGGACAAAAATCTTTCTCAACCTAGATACGTCTAATACTGTTCATCCAGGGTCTAAAGTGGGAAGTTATTTAAATATCAGTCATCAGTGAATATCTATCCGACTTCCTCAAACCAAACCAGTGAACTGGTTAGCATAAGTTCTGACGTTTCTTTGTTTCAGATGGAAGATGAAATTAGGAGAAAAAGGAAACAGGCCAGTTAGCTAAAAAGGGTTTTTTAATCTTGAGGGTAGATGAAAATACTGTGTGAAGACGAGGACGTTGCAATCTGGAGCTGGAGTCTGAGCTCTGCTTTCCTGTCTAAGAGGACACATCGAAGTGTCACTAGTCCAGGGCACACAGCTTCTAATCCTGCTCTAGGACCCGATGCATGGACTCCACCCTGGGGTTAGTATATTAGCTGACATGTGAATTTTAAAATGGTTTGCTGAAATCTCATTTCTACGCTTTGTTTTCAGTGTCCTGGGAACTGGGAGCAGCCAATTGGCCTCACTAATGAAGAGAGCAACCCATTCAAATTGAAGCTTCAAGTCTGACAAAGTCTGACTCTTGCTAGAAAGCCGACATCTCGGTGGGCATTGGTGCTAAAGAGAAAAAGGTTCTGATGCCAATTATTACGTGGCTACAGTGGGGGAGGTTTCCTGCCTGAAATGCCTCCCTCCTCTTCTACAACACCTTCGTCTTACATGATATCTGAGTTTATAATTCCTGAAAAATAGTTAATATCCAATTCAAATGTTCAGCCCTCCTTAATCCCCCTGTTGTAAATTTTTTCATCCTTAAACCCACAAGTAAGTGGAAATGACCATCTATGGAATGTTTTCCTATTGCGTATGTGCCTTGACTTAATTTTATTTACTACTTCCAGGCTTCTGTGCCTCACTTTTCTTATCTCTGAATTGGGAATAAAAACAAAAGTGCCTGCTTCAGTGGTGTGCTGTGATGGTGAGATGAATTAATATATGTCAGGCTAAATGTGTTGATATATGCAAGGATAAGACTGGATATTTAGCAAATGTTCAAAATCTAGCAATTAGGCTGATAAAGTTTACTGTTGTCATAGTAACCTAATATAGTCTTGATTAATATTTTGGAATGAATAGGTAAAAATAGCTAACAATGACCTTGAAGCATCGGTGCCTGGAACACCACAGATTGCTCTGAGCTCCACATCCCTCTGAGGATTGTCCAGTCATCACTGGGCTCATCTGGAGGCTCTGAATTGTCTCTTGTTGCTAGGACCATGTCATGATCTTAAAATCTCACGTGACTGTTGGACAAAACCCCGGATGAAGTTAAAATGGAGAGACCCAAAGATAGTGATTTTTTTTTTCTCAGAAGGAAAGGAAAATGCCATTAGATGTAACAACAGTTTGTTTTGGAATAATGGTTGCTTCTCCTTCAGTGGATGTTTTTGAAATTATCTAAATTTGAGATTCTGGGAAATGACCAGGAGCCTCATTGCTTGATTGTAACACTAGTTGTGCAACCTCGGAGACATAGAACGGCCTGAATTTTCGTTAAGGAAAGGTTGCTCAAAACCATAGTATCAGAGCCCTGCTGTGTTCTGTTTGCATGGTGTCATTAGATTCTGGTGATTTTTTCCTACATTATTCGGTATTACGCGTTATCTATCCAAAAATGCTGTAAACTTTTAGAAGGAACTCATTAATCTATCTTTCTCGTGTGTCCTTTCACATGATTTGACAGGCCAATGGATATCCATCTTCAGTGATATGATTTGAGGACTCTTCTCTATAAATGCAGATTTCAAGACCCAACCCCCAGCTTTCATATTCAGAAGCTCTGCCAAGAAATATGCATTTTAAACAAGACCCTTCCATTACTCTAAAGCAGATGTTCTATGGTCCTGATATTTTGAAACACTACCATGTCGGAATATATAGTTGCTATTTAACTGGAGTATTATTAAGCCTTTGTATTGGTCAGCTTTCTCATCACTGGAACCAAATATCTGACACACACAACTTTAAAAAAGATGTTTACTTTTGCTCATGGTTTCAGAGGTTTCAGTCCATGGTCTCCAAGGCAGAAACATCATGGCAGAAGGGTGTGGTGAAGCAAAACTGCTCACTTCATGGGGTCTGGGAAGCAGAGCACAAAGCAAGAGTTGCAAGGAAAGATATATCTTCCAAACGCAGCCTTCAGTGACCACGTCCTCTAATTTGGCCCCACCTGCTAACAGTACTCAGCTACAAACATCAAGGTGGGTCTAGCACCCCCATGATGCACTCAACTCTGCAGGTATCTCTTAATCCAGTGAAGCTGACAACTGCGATGAACCAGCACAGCCTTATCAATACTCAGGCACAGCCTTACTGACACTTAATTCATTCTGTTTTTAGGTTTTTGAAGAGACTCCACATTGTTTTCCATTATAGCTGTACCAATTTACATTCCTAGCAACAGTGTACAAGGGTTCTGGTTCCTCCATAGCCTCATCAGCACTTGTTGTATTTTGTCATTCTAATCATAGCCATTCTCACAGTGCACAATGATAACTTGTTGTGGTTTTGACTTGTGTATCCCTGATGATTTGTGATGAGCATTTTTTCATATACCTGTTGGCCATTTGTATCACATCTTTGAGGAATTGTTTGTTTAACCTTGGTCCATTTTTAAATTGGGTTGGTTTATTTTTTGTCGATGCTATTTAGTTGTAGGAATTCCTCATATATTTTGGATATTAATCTCTTCTAATACAGGCAACAATTGGAGATAATTCATTTAAAGAAAAATAAAGTAACTCACAGGAGACAGTGATCATTTATGTAGTGTGATTGGAAGATCTTTCTGAAAAGGGACATTTGAGGACGAATCTGAAAGAACAAATGACCAAGCTCCACAGATGTGTGTGGGGGAGAAAGAATGACGGGCCTGTACGAAAGAAGGTGTTGTGCTTTTGGGGTTGACATGAACTTTAATTGATGAAGGCCATCAAGGAGGGCAACATGGATGTGACAGTATAAGCAGGCAAAGAATTAATGTATGTAGAACCAGTGAGGTGACAGGAACCAGCAAGGTGGCAGGAACCAGCTCCTGATGGGTCTTACTGTAGACAACAAGAGGGACTTTTGCTTTCTCTGAGCAAGATGGGAAACCACAAGAGGATCAGAGCAGAAGAAAGCAATAATACATATTGAAAAAGATCACTGTTAAGAGAATAAAACTAATGCTAAGAAGTCGAAGACAAGATCTTGATGCTTAAGCAAAACCATACAAAGACCACAAAGCATCTGGGTCTCTCTATCAGAAATAAGTCAAGAAGATGAGAGATGATAACACAGAAAGGAGGAACCTCAGAAAACACACTTCTGGGGTTACTTAGTGAAGTTTCATAAAATTTAAAACAATTTTTTAAGTTCAGTGTGGATTTTTAAAGCTGGAATCCACATCAAAGTCTCCCATGCAGGGGATGGGGTGCTTCCTTTTGAGTGGAGTAGATTCCACATTAATTCTGTGACAGCTACAGGTAAGCACATGAATTGATGGGGAGAGAGCTGACATCTGGCCTTTTCCAACTGGGGCTGGATTTATTGGGTCATCCAGTGCAACATCTGGACAGAAACGTGTCACAAAGTCTTCTCTATTTGTTTTTCCTTTCCTCTGCCTCATGTTCCTTCCTTTTTTGCCTCTGATTTTTCATTCTCCTCACAACCTCTCTCATTGTCTTGGAAAAATATGTACACACTCCTTTTGAAGAATCTAAGTATGCTTAAGAGCACCAAAGAAGTTTATTTTTTTTAAGTTATGACATAAAGCAAACACCATTAATGTTAAATAAACTAATGGAAGATTACATAAACTTGTTGGCTTGAAACAAGTAATATAACTACTACCTTATAGATCTGTAGGCTGCAGGTCTGATATGGATCTCGCTAGGTTAAAATCAAGGTGTCTTCAGGACTATGTTCCTTTCTGGTGACTCTGTGGGCTTTTCTTAGTTTCTAGAGGCCTCCTGCTTTCCTTGGCTTGTGGTCTCCTCTATCTTCAATGACAGCCATATAATAGCTTTGTGGCCCTGCTTTTAAGTCATTTCTGTGATCATAGCCAAGGGAAAATATTTTCTTATGAGAACTCATTTCATTATATTGAGCTCACTCAGGAAATCCAGAGTTATCTACCCCTCCCAAGGTCCTTAACCTCAGTCACATCTGCCTGTGAGGTAATACAGCAGCGTGTCCTGGGAATTAGGACAGGGACATCTTTGGAGGGGCCATTATTCTGCCTACCAGACAGAAGACAAGACACTTTTATTAAAATGCAATCCTGTACTTTTAAGTTTTAAAAAGCATTCAATTTTACTCTAAATGAACCAGATTCAGAATTAAATATTGCAGAGGCACCCTACAATCTTACTGTAGTGCACTAAGTGGAAAAGGTGATTATAAAAAGCCAAGAATCTGCACAGTAACAAAACAAGGTATTGTGCAAAATCCTAGTGCACCGAGTGACAGCACGCAAAACAGAACCACTATGAACCTACAATATTGTGAGACATTATATGTTGTTGATGATGTATGCCACTAAGTTTGGGCGTGGTTTGTTATTCATCAATAAATGAAACAGTGTAAAGCTGGTGGTAGAAACCAAACCTTTAATGAATGAAGAGAAGCAACTTATGATCTGGGTCCAGCTTCATGTGTGATGGACATGACCTCATATTGTGCTCATTTTTCAGATCATCAGGGGAGATCATTAGAAAAACAACAGTAGCTATGAAATTCCACCTATAAGCCTTCAAATGTAAGCAGCAGTATGGAGATGCCTGAGCTTCTATGGCTATCTGCAATTGTGACAGGGAAAAATCCCTCTCCTGCCAGCTCACATTTAATTTGTCATACATGGGGATGCCATTCTGGGTATTTCCTGGACCCCAGATGGACTTCACATTTCAGCCTGTCTACTGGTGGCCCGAGAAGCTTTTCTAGACTTCACCAGAGATGGGCTTGGGGACGCCCCTGAGAGAGGAGAAAAGTCATGTTCCTAAACTGCCTTGTAGTAACAGTTTGGCCACAATGACTGCAGACAAATTTCTGTGACCCCTTTGAAAAAAAGCAAGATTCCTGAAAACAAGCAGGGACACTGAGAGCTCTAGCCAAACAGAGAGGCAGAGAAAAAGGCCAACACCTCTATCACAGCAGCAAGGATGGCCAACAGGACAGGTATGGAGGACATCGCAAAGAAACTTTGACATGGCAAAAGGTCAAGGAGGAATTAAGCCTGTCTGCATTGCCCAGGTCATTCCACAACCATCTGCACCAGACCCTCCAGCAATATGATGAGCTGACAGGCTGCGATCACTCCTCCACAGAGTCTGCTTCATTATCCCAACAGTCAACGCCAACTCCCTCTGCCCTCCCGGGTTGCTCATGGGCTTCCAACACTGATCAGTTGCAGAAAGCCTGGCACTTAGCCCCATGCTGCAGAATATGATCTTTCAGCCCAAGATCATGGGAGCAATGCCCGAGGTGGTTTCAGACTTTTCCTAAGTTGGGAGTCCCATTTTTATGAGTTTAATCTTGTAATGATATCATTTATTGCTGAGAGACCAAGGATAGGACCAGAGACTTTGTACATGCAGACGCAAACGATCAGACACAGCTGCTGTCTTTTCGCTGCAGGACAATGTTGGTGCTCTCAGCATTAACCCTGAACACTGCTACAGCTTGCCTGATGTAGACCCATCTGCTAAGGCAAGGGCCCAAAAGGTCTTGCTTTCCTAGCAACTCTGTGTGATGTTTAAGGGTGTGTTAATCAGCTTTCCACCACTGTAACAAAATACCTGAGATGATAAATTTATAAGGAGGAAAAGTTTTTTATTTTGGATCATTGTGGTGGAATTTTCAGGGTACGGTTGACCTGTTGTTTTAGAGCCTGTGGTTAGGTAGCACATCATGGTGAGAGCACATGGCGGAGGAGGTTGCTCACCTCATGGAGGTCAAGAAGTGAAAGAGAAAGAAGACACTGGGGTCCTGATAGAGCCTTCAAGAGCACGCTTCCAGTGACCTAACTTCCTCCCACTGGGCTCCATCTTTCAAAGGTTCCACCACTTCACAGTAGCACCACAGACTGGCCACCTAGCCTTTAAAACATGGGCCTTTGGGGACACTTAGGCAAACCGTACCAAGGGGAGAAAGCAACAAGGTCTGATACTGATGTTTAAAACCTGACTTTCCAGAACTTTCTTACCCTGTTGAGTCTGAAGATCCCTTGGACTGTTTTCACTATAACTGTCAACCAGATGCTGAGATGTTTCCAGGATGATGCAGCTCTGCACTGGATCTCAGCAAGCTTCCAGAAAGTTCTGGGAAGTTCTGTCCATGAACAAGGAATAGCTGTGTTTATTAGATGAAGGAACCAAATGTAGGAGAGAAAAAAAACCCACACAAAACAAGTAAAGTTTTATTCAGCTAAAAAATTTGACCTGGCACCCATGTAGAAAAGAAAGGCTAATTCGGCATGGGCTGTGTCTTTATTATTAGAGTTCACAGCCTTGTAAAATGGCATTCTCCCTGAGTTACACTTGAATTTTAGTTGCTTGTAGGAAACTTAAATTCTAATTCTAGTAACTAGGTTGTGAAATAAGTGTAGGAAAATTAACTTATCCACTATAATTTTTAAGGAGTCATACAAAAGACTTTTTCCTAAGAAGAGGCAAAAGGGTGGGTGATTCTTTATGAAATTATGAAATAAATGTATGGTATATTGACCTTGACAAAAACAAAACAAAACTGAGTGAAGAATGAGCTAGATGAGGGAGTCCCAGGGGAGGGATCAGTCCCAGGGGAGGAATCAGGGACATAAGGAGAATTATCTGATGATCAGCCAGCATCCCCCACCCCAGGAATGGAGACAGTCTTGCCTACCTGCTGTGTGTCTAATGCACTCTCCTTCAGGTCCCCAGGCAATACCAGAAGTCTTGAGAGAGTGCCACAGCTGGAGCACAGCTGGAGCATGGGGCACTCAGAGCAAAGCACCCCTGGAGTTGGTTAAGAGGGGAGAGACCGAGGAGGAAGAACCCAGGGGCGTCCATTAGAATGGTGCTGGTGTTTCTGGCCAGAACCTGGTCTTTGGCTGCCGCGACTTTCTGCCTAAGAGATATCTACTCAGAGTGTTGAGATTCCCCCACTCCTAACCTCACCCGTCCATTGGTCACCCTAAATCTCCGCCCATCCCTGGAAAGAACCTTGTTCCCTGCCACCCTCACCCAAACTTCCACCCCTACTGCCTGTCTTGAGACCACCTGAAAACATCTCATGGCGCTCCTCCTCCAGCCGGAGACCAACTTGACAGGAAGTCCTGGACGCTATGCACTCACCACCCTGTGGGCCTCGACACATCTGCCAACCTGACCCATCTTCCGCTGCCCATCACTTTTGAAACTCTTGCAGTACACCCCTGGATCAGTTATACGCAAAGTCCCCATATCCATTCTCATCTCTCTGGAAGGTTCCTTGCCTGCCGTAAGCCTCTGAGGCCACTGCCCCTGACAGCTTCCTAAAGAGGGAGCTGTTTATTCTTCACACTCCCCACACCAGCTTTGGAGGGAGGACAAGTACTCTCTATGCCCCTCATGCCACCTCAGTGACTCCCTCTTCCTCTCACGAGCTCTTGAGTCCTCAGACCTCCCCTTCTGCATCAGCCCTTCATAGCTCACTGAGGTTGTCTTCCTGCCATCTGAGCTGCCTTGCGGGTGCTCCAAGAACCCAGACCACAAGCGCCTCTTCTAGAAGCCTGGCCTCTCCCCTCCTCACATTCCTTCCTCTGGCAGTCTACTTCCACCGGCCCCATCCTCTCACTCTGCCTTGCCTGGCCATGCGTCATCCCCTAGCCAACCCCTTCTCCAGTCTCCTCCTTTCTGACTTGTACTTATAGACACACTTGGAGAACAGAAAAAGGAGCAGATTTGGGAAGGAAGATGATTCATCTAGCTTTGGCCATGCCGAGTGTGAAGGTTTCTGTGTCATCCAAGTGGGCGATGTGCAGTAGGCGTATCGAGTCTCAGGACACATATTAGAAGCCATGTGCATCTGAGTTGTAGTTGAAGCCATGTAACAATGGTAATTCAGGGAAAGTATTTAGAGTGACAAGAATAGATGGCAGAGGATGGACCCTTGTACAAAAAATGAATTGAAGATGGCCGGAAACTGTTTCTGAAGAAATAGTACCCAATGCAATGAGAGAACAGTATTACTGACGCCCAAGGAAGAAGAGACTTAAGTGGGGTGTGCTCAATAGTGATGAAAACAGTGATTAAAGTTATAAAGAAATCTGACTAGGCATTTATTCAATCAGGAGGTGACAAGGATTTCCCCTTTTGCTCAGTGTTAACCCGTTGCTTCTACTCCTCCCAAGTCCTTGGCATGGCCACATGAAAGTATGTGGTCCAGGAATGTAGAAACTGAAAATAAAGTAGTTAAAGGGATGACATCTTTTGTATGTGTTCAGTCTTGTTTTTCTTCAGTTTGGGACATTTCTCATGCATGTATCTTACAACAACCTCTTCTCTAGGTGAGGAAGTAGTATGGGTTGAATTGTGTCCCCATACTTGAAGTCCTGGCCACCTCAAAATGGGACTGTATTTGAACATCGGATCTTTAAAGAGGTCACTATGTTAACATGAGGGTATGAGTGGTTCCTGACCCAATATGATTAGTGTCCCCATAGGAAGAGGAAGAAAAGCCAGGACTGCAAGAGTGTGGAGGGAAGGCCATCCAAGGACACACCAGGAATGCGGCCATCTGGAAGCCAAGGAGAGAGGTCTTGGAAGAAACTAGATCTGCCAACACCTCGATTTTGGACTTCCACCTTTCTTTTTTAAACCACGAAATCTCTGGTATTTTGTTGTGGCAGCCCTAGCAAATCACAGGTAGGATGAAAATGACCTGGTTGTCTGCCCTGAATGTGCCTGTGGGTACCAGAGGAAGGTGTCTACGCAGACGGGAGGTTGTAGCTCCGGTCTCACTCTCTAAAACCAAAGGAAAATGAGGTCAGGAAGACAGCAAAGAAAACAGGTTTTATTAATGATTTTAAGGACATCTCTATTGAAAAAGATTTTTAAAAGACATACATAGCTTATTGGCTTGATAAGCCACTGGAAAAATAAGAAACATGAATAGAGCACATTTTAAATTACATCCGCCCTTTTGCTTCTGGGGCAAGATGAGCAGAGAGCAAATGACATAAATCTGAAGTGCTGGGCAGAGGGGTTTTGATGATATACAGGCCATAAAGGTGATTGAGCATGAGTATCTTCGAGTGGTGGGTATAATTGAAGAGAGCTGAGATGGTGGCATGGGGTGGGTGGCAGAGGACATCACCAGCCCCAGCTCCAGGCCAAGCCTTCTTACACCCTAGCTCTGGTCACACCAGCACTTTCTGCAAACGTAGCAAGAGGAGCCCTAACACAACTCTATTTTAGAAGATGCTGAACTGCCAAGCTTCTTAGATGAAGAGCCTAAGAAGTCACGGAGCTGTGTCCCTCAGCACCTACGTACACCTTGACCACACCCTCCGGTACTGGGACCCTGGAATTATCTACCCCAGCAGTCTCAGGTCCACTCCCAACACCTGTGCTCATCTCTTTCCAGGGCCTACCTTCTGGAAGACCAGGCACGCTTTCAGCCTGTGTGCCCAGAACCCAGGGCTAGGGGTCTGCAGCTGGGCCTTGGCTGTGAAGCAAGGATAACCATGTATCAAAGCCACCTTGACACCTAGAAGGGAGCCGGGGCTAAGAAGAAAAGATGAGAAGGGACTGGCCGGCAGGCTGGGGCACCAGGCTGGTTCTCTTTAGATTGGCAAGCCGCCAGTCCACACCAAGCAATTGGTGCCGAGCTCAAGCCTGGCAGGCCACATCCTTAGGAAGCTGTGTTTGTCAGTGTAGGAGATCAGAATATATTTATGCGACTGTGTAGTTTGACTTTCAGTTGTAAATATCAGACATATGATACGTGGGCCTCCATTTGTACGATGCTGAGGGCAGCTTGCCCTTCATCCAGGCCTCTCTCCTCAGCCTCTGACTTGGCAATCAGGACGCTGTTAGAGTGGATTCCAATGATTCATTTGTTTATTCATTTCCCCTTGAATTTAGATCATCTTCTCTAACTTTGCCATTTCCTCCTTAAAGTATTAAATTATAGCATTAACTAAATGTAATGACTGAACATTGGAATTTGTGGTATTTATCCTTTGTTTTCACATCGGAAGAGGAACACGAGAGCTACCTTTTTGCTGTTAATTCAATGATTTGGCATCTTGGAAGAATGAAAGGTAATTATTTAGGTTGCTTTAAAGAGAAACAGAAGAAAATACATGACAGAGAAAGAGAAAATACAGAACATGTAGAGAAGCAGAATACTTGCCCTTCTTACAGAGCCAGGAACACACATTTCTTACAGATTCGTTCCTTGTTTCACGTCCTTTCTAGCTAACCCTATTCGTCTAGTAAAGAACTTGTTTACATGAGGTGTTCAAATAATGGCACATGCAGACTGGGGAGCCCTTGCAAGCGGAGGCTGATGTTGGGGTGTCGCGGGGCACAGAAGGTCTCCCCTCGTTCTCCACACCCCCGCCAGGGTCAGTCTGACTCAGAGCCCCTCTACACCTGCCATTCGTGCCTGCTTCGGCCCGTAGTGGCTTTTCTGGCCCTACCTGCTGCTCTGTACGCCCCAGCATCCCAGGGGGCTCCGGGCTCCAGCGCCCGGCTCTCCCCCGGCAGCCCTGCCCGCGAGAAGACAGCTGGTCCAACCTGTGTGTCCTCCGCCCTGTCCTTCTCCGCGGTTGCCATGGCAACCCTGGAGACACGGCAGGCTTTCTCACTGACTGACCAGGCCTGGAAAACCATCCCGGAATCGGCGGTGCTATATTTGCGGAAATTTTAATGAAAGAGCAGCTTGACCTAGTTTTAACGCGGTGCAAAATGGCAGGGACGTGAGGTGTCGCTGAATACAAAGGGGTGCTTGCTACAAGAAAGGTGGAAAAGCATCCAGGCTGAAGGGCGGCCCAGCAATGAATGAGCTCATCCTTTTTTATTTCCTCGTCTTCCAAGGAGAAGAGCTCCACGTTACCATTAGTGGAGCTGTTCTCCAACCCAATGGGGTGGGGTGGGGCGGCAGACAATACACAATTATTTCTCTATGGTTTAATACGTGAATTGAAGGTTATTTCTCTTCCTGAAAAAAGGAAGAGAACAAGACCCAAATGACTATCTTACTGGAAAGTGTGAGGAAAACATCGCTGTCGATTCAGATCTGAAGTTCACCTGTACTGCTCCTACTGATTTTTCCAGTTTCCACAGGCAGGAGGCTGCAAGCTGCCCCCAGGGAGCCTCCCCTGGCGCCCTCCCTTCCCCATCAGCGTGGTCAGGACGTAATGACTTGATTCTAGCGATCAGAATGCAACAGAAGTGACGGAATGTCACTTCCGAAATGAGGTGTAAAAAGACTGTGGGTTCCGCCTGGGTGCCCTCTGACACGGTCGCTAAGATCCCGGACTCTGTCGTGGCGACAGGCAGGAAGTTACTGAGAGGCACACCTGGCCGCGAGGGAAGCCTGCCAGCAGCCTCTGGACACAGCGTGAAGAGTACCCTGTGGCCCCGTTTGCACCTTGGCATGGCTGCAGCCCCGGCTGGACGTTGCAGTGCCACCTCCTGAGGAACCCAGAGCCGGAGGACCCAGCCGGGGCAGGCCCGGAGTCCTGAGCCACAGAGACTGGCGGAAAGTAAATGTTGTTTTGAGCCACTATGTCTTGGGGGCAGGGAGTGCACAGCTGTAGACAGCTAACACTGCACAGGCCCTTTCTCTGGCTCCCATGCCCAGAACTATTCCGAGTGCGTGCTGCTGGTCTACCTGTTTATATTTCTATTCCAAGGCTACCAGCCCTCTCCAAGCTTCAGTTTTCTCATCTGTAAAAATATTTTTAAACATCAGATGAATTAATACAGTTGTCTCTTAATATCTGTGGCAGATTAATTCCAGGGCTCCTAATACCAAAACCCGTGGATGCTTTTATAAGGTGGGATGGTACTTGCATATAACGTACACACATCCTTTTATGTATTTTAAATCATCTCCAGATTACCTATAATATCTAACACAATGTTAATGCTATGTAAATAGTTGTTATATTGTTTAGGGAATAATGACAAGAAAAAAATCTTTACACGTTCAGTATAGATGCAACTTTTAAAATATTTTATTTACTTTTTGTTTGAAACTATAAATACAGAACCCACGATATGAAGTTCTGCCTATACTTGCTAAGGTCTTACAACTTTCTTAGTGCATAAAATGCTTAATAAATTGGTTATTATTACTTTTACTGAATACAAATTATTCACATTTCTATGCAACTCTTACCTAAATTTGTAGCTGGGACTTATCTTAAATGACTGACTCTATTCTCCTCTCAAAATTAGCAAAAAAACTAGCAATCATAGATATATTCTAGAACTGTACAGATGTAACCCAAGTGGCTTGCAAAGGTACCGTGATTCCCATAAGTCTGTAGTTCTGTTTGTTTGGTTGTTTGCTTTCAGCAGGGTCTCACTGTGTGGCTCAAGCTGGCCTTGAGCTCACTATGTAGTCCAGGCTGGCCTCAAATTTATGGCAATCCTCCTGCCTCAACCTCCCAAGTGCTGGGACTACAGGCATGTGCCACACGCCTGGCTTTTTTTGATGGGACGGGGTATGCCAGGGATCAAACTCAGGGCCTTGTGTTTGCTAGGCA
>PVJO010026545.1:0-20984 GCA_004026905.1 Hystrix cristata
TTGGACGATTATTAGCAAGTTATTTTGCCTCTTTGATTCTTAATTTGTATCTTTAAGTGAGGCTAAGAATTCCCTTTCAACCATACCTGAGTTTATGCTGATAAGGTGATTCAAAGCGAACTTTCAAATATTTTCAAGGTATAGGTTGACCATGAATATAATTAAAGAGTTGGAAATTTCAGCCCTACTCTCTAACCCCCAACTAGTAGAAGAGGACTGATAATATAGTTTAATCTTCAATCCCAATTATTTCACCAATCATGCCTGTATAAGAAAGCTTTGATAAAAACCCTTCAATGATGAATTCTGAGGAGATGGTAGGTTGATATGTCAAGGATATACGGGAAAGGGTGCCTGCCAGAATAATTCATAGATGTTTTATCCCTAACCTGTCATGCAAACCTTATCCTATAAATATCTTCTTTATCTCTGTTCTTAGGCTATATTGTTTATAATAAAACTGCACTATAAGGACAATATTTTCTGTATTTTTTTGCATTGTACTATCAAATAATGGAACATGAGGTAGTTGTTGTCTTAGTTTCCTCCTCACCGAGACACAGTATCTGATCTCCATGACTTAAAGCAGGAGGGATTTACTTTGTCTCACACTTTCAACATACGGTCAGCTGGCTCCAAGACAGAAAGAGCACAGTGGTACAATCTGGTGGAGGAAAGGTGCTCACGTCATGGTTGCCAGTAAACAGAGAGCAAAGGGAGAAGCAAGGAGGAAGTTACATCCTTCCAGGTCAGATCCCTAGTAAACTGTTTCTTCAAAGCAGGCCCAAATTCTTAACCGCTCTGCACTCTTGAGTGCATTAAGAAATTGACAAATATAGTTCGCCCATGATCCAATCAACTTCCAAAAGCCTAACCTCTGAACACATGAGACTTTGGGGGAATATCCTAGATCTAAATCATAGCAGGAGTCATGGGAGCTCACAGATCTTTAGCAAGCTGGGGAGAGTACAAGTAATTTGGGCATGCTCAAGACATTTGGCACTTCAGTTGTCTGAAGTGGGACAGCTAGAGTCCTTAAACTGTATGTTCTGTGATAACCCTGAGTGTTTAGTATTGCAGTTAACTCGCTTCTCAGGATACTTAGATTGTGTTGGAGAATAGATATGTCTTGAAAATATCATAGAGAGATTAATAATAAAGTGATTAATATATTTTATGGCAGATAGTGTATGTTCAATAAATAATAATTAATATTGTATTTGGATAATTTAGTCAGTAACTTAATTAGTAAAGCGATCCCTTATATCTCAAAAATGTGCTGAAGTATTGTGTCAAATTTCTATCAATTCAACTCTAAAACTTTGTGATTCTGTGATCAAATCTTTAAAGGTTTTACACTTTGTGCAAAAAAGGGATAACATTTTTGATAAAGAGAAAAAATGTTTAATAGAATCCTCATGCCATAACAAATGATAACTTATCCCAGTAATTTATCATGTGTAATGTTGTGTTAAATTAACTGAAAACTTTTAATATACTATTGCAATTTCTGCTCAATCTATACTTCAAAAATAAGTATCACTAATACTGTATTTGCATAACGCTTTACGGTTTTCAAATCACTTTTACATCATATCTTTCATTTGTCCTTCATAACCAGCTGTCTGAGAGGTTTTATTATTGCCTAATAGAAAAAGTGGATTCACTATCACCAAGATATTAAGAGGTTAGCATGGTGCATTGACTTTGACAAGGTGATACTTAATATATTTTATTTGGGTACTAAATCCCCAATCTAAAAATAAAATATGGAAGAGAGAGTTTATTAGTGAAATATAAAGGAGATTTAAGAAATTTAGTTACCTGCAAACTCAACATTAATCAAACAGTAATGATCCTGCTTTAAAAGGCACACAAGTATAAATGTATAGATCTGATCATGTGATATATACTTGAAATAATTGAATTTTGAGTTTGGAAGAGGACATTGATTTTTTGTCTAGTTCTCCATTATTATTCTGGAATATATACAGCTTATGTTTTTTGGAACCACTCTCACCTTCTACACTTCCCATCAAAATTAGGTAGTTCAATTGAGAGATTCTATTCAAAGGAATTCATTTCCCTGTTCACAGAACATAGCTAGGACAATAAATGTACTTAAGGATTTCTGCAGCTAGAAGAGAGAAACCCATTCCTTTCTAATCATGAAGTTGAGATGATATGAAGCAATGACTCAAGCCATAATTTTCCACCATACATTAGGTTATCATAAAGAGTTTTGTAGAGGCAATCTTGATTTATACTTGTTTTCACATTATAATTATTAAGAAAGTTCCTATAGGTTCACCCTAACCTTATATAAAAAAAAAATTCAGGGAGGGGGGATTCCTGTATCATAGAATAGGGGAAAAGGAAAGCAGGACAGGAGGGAAGGAAATGGGAAGGGGGGGCAACTAAGAATAAGAAAGGTCAGAAGACAGGAAGGAGAAGGGATCAAGGAAAGAAGAGAAAGGGAGGAAGGCAAAAGGGACAGAGAGAGAGAGAGAGAGAATGAGAATCCCAAGTATCTGCAGTTGCTTCTTTTTCAGTTTCTAATGATTTATTTGTGAATTTATTCAGTGTAATATTCCAGAATATTGCTATTTCAGCTTTATTAAGGTATAACTGACAAACTTGTATCCACTTAAATTGGAAAATATGATCATTTGAGATATATATGTACATGTACATATATAATTATATATGTATATGTAAAGTTATACATAATTATACATATACACACGTATATATAATTATATATAAAATATATAATTATATATGCACATATACATATATAATTGTGTGTATATATAATTTTACCACAATCAGAGTAATTAATAAATTCATTATATCACACTGATACATGTTTTTACTACCATAAGGGCTCTTGAAATTTATTCTAAGCAAATTTTAAGTGTACAATATAGTATTATTTACTATAATCACTGTAGTAGTTACTTTTCTAGAGTCAATGGTTTGCAAGAGAGCAGATTTAATGTAAGACATTTACACATTGCAACATTTACTCACACAAGTCAAATGCAGGAAGAGTGCAGAATATCTACCTATGCACTGGAGACCCAAAAGATCCAATCAAGGGCTGGACCCCACGGCACTGTCCAATGTGCATCCGTGTCTGAACTAAAAGACTAAAGAAATCTATACTGGAACCAGGATATGATGCTTGCAGCAGAGATGAAGACCAGGGCTCCCCAGAAGCTAACAGCAGTTTGCCTCAGTGACAGCAAGATCCCAAGCTCCTTCTGCAACAAGAACAACCCTCTGAGTTCCCTTCTGGAGAACCAGCCACAACAGAGCTTCTCCTGGGAATCAGTCAGGTCCTGTCTTCTGCTCCTGTTCTCCTTGACATTGTTGGCAACAATCTTCAGGTGGGTCTTTTACACTCGGAACTGGACCAACTCAGTTCAGCTGGGCCTTCCTGCTCAAGCTGCCCACAATAGGTCCGCCACAGTCACCATATTGTACTTTAGATCTCAAGAATGTATTCATCTTATAATTGAAAATTTATACCATTTCATCAACATATTTATATCTTTTCTACTACCCTGTACATGGAAATCACCATTATAGTCTCTGTTTCTGTGAGTTCCACTTTGATTATGTGTGTATGTGTGTATGTATGTTTTAATTTATAGTTTTAGATTCCAGCCTGAGTGGCCACCCTGACTCCTGGGTGGCTCAGCAAAACCTCCTTCTAGGCACAGTGCAGTTGTGTTTCTTTCTCAAGGGGTATTTGATGGTAAGGGATCCTGGGTGTCTCAGTGCTGAAAGTTGCAGATATGTTCTGTGAAGTAGACTGCTACAGTGAGTACTCAGGACCACCATGACATATTTCTTAGAAAAGTTGTGGGAAGTTTGTAGCTGTTGCATGAGCTATTATGTCCTCTTCAGTAAAGGATGATAATGACCTGTGTTGTCGGCCACCTGGCAGACACAGATAGTTTCTGCCCTTAATCATTACTAGTTTTCCATGTATGTTGTCTCAAGCAATTGCATCTTCCAAGGAATTATTTCTGTTTAGTTTTGCTTTTTTGCTGTAAGTTCTAAATTGGACTCTTGAGAATTTCCAGGACTATTTTTATTTGTAGGTAGCTGTACAGCTGTTAATTTTTATGGCCATGGAAAGGCTATCCCCTACTTAACCCTCTTCTTGTTGTCATTCATTCCCAGAATACGTTCAATAAATTATTATTACCCACAAAAAAGAATCCTGATTAACGTATGTTTCTCTCTCTCTCTCTCTCTCTCTCTCTCTCTCTCTCTCTCTCTCTCTATATATATATATATATATATATATATATATGTATAAGAATTGAGTTAAAGTCTTTACTTTAGCAAATTATCTATGTGTTAGTCACCTTTCTGTTACTGTAGCAAAATACTTAACTTGAAAAGAAGAGAGGTTAGTTTTGGCTCAGTTTTGGAAGTTTCATTCCATGTTCAGTTGACTTCATTGTTTGTTCTGTGGTGAGACAGGGCATCATTAGAGACAACTCTTGGTAGAGAAAGATATTCATTTCATGTAACTGAGAAGTGAAAATAGAGAGAAATAGTAGAGTGCACAATAGCAATGCCCCTTCAAGAGTTTGCCCCCGATGACCTAACTTCCTCCTACTGGACTTCACCTCTTAAATGTTCCACTACCAGCCAATGGCACCAAGTTTGAGACCAAGCACTTAAATCATGAACCTTTTGGGCACATTTCAGATCCCCAAAATGGTATTACAACCCTGGCCCCCAAAGTCTCATGTACATCTCACAATGCAAAATGCATTCAGTGCAAGAGATTTCAAAGTCTTAATTGTCCAAACATTGCTCAAAAGTGCATATCTAAAATCTCTTCTGAGAATCAAGGCAAAGTTTTAACTGTGAACTCCTGTAAGAAATTAAAGGAACAAACTATATACTAACAAAAATAATGGTAGAACAGCATATAGAATTCTAATCCAAAAGGGACAAATGGAGAAATACCAAAGTAATATTAGACCAAAGGAATAATGAAACCTAGCAGCGCAAATATTAAATCTTAAGCTTCCGTGTCTGGCACGTGCGGCACACTGTGATGGGAGGTTGTCATCCAAGGGCTTGAGGAAGCCCTTGCCTGCAGTCTTCTTGGTTGTAACCCACATAGACACTCTCTTGGACTTTCTCTGCTTCCTTCTGCAGCTTCACTCAGCAGGCATTGCATGTTTCCTGGATTTCTAATTTTCTGTGTTATTCATGGAAGTTTCAGTTTCATTCATACAGCCCCACATATCATCATTATAGGGACTGCTGGAAGGGAATCCAACAATCCCACTCATTATCTGCCCCCCAAAACTTGCCTTTGAAGTCTTAGTGGAAGCCTCTATCACCCCATAACTCTTGAATTTTATGTGCCTGCAAAGAAAGCCAGGACCACATGGAAAACACCAAGGAGTGCCTTTGGCGTAAATTCTGCCTGGGCTTGCTTGAACCAGGATACACTGGCCTCTGATTGGCTTAAGACTTGAACAAGGTTAATCAATCCCAGGAAAACAGTACGTGATCGGGTCTGTGTGAAGAGGTGCCGTGGAGCTCTCTTTCAAAAAGTCTTTGAAGTGAATGTACAGTTTTTACACCTTTGACCCTATAGAATGTGAGATCTTGGAAAATTCCTGGGATTTTCTCAAAGCATCTTTGCTATTGTTCTAGTGTAAAGTCTTGGTTTATTTCATTAATAGAGTTAATGTATTTAGCAACTGTATCCTTTTCATCAAATTTACATGCACTTTTTTCTGGCCTGTTAGGCTCCACTTCTAGCATTGTAGAATTTTTCTAACCTATTTCTCCAGACTTTTCCAAAAGCCTTCTGCAAACCAATTCCAGAGGTTTTCCTGTATTTTCTCCACTTTAATCACATTTCTTCACAAAAATACTTGAGGTCATCAATTTAAAAGGCAGAAAGTTGAATTTTCCCAGTTTTGGAAGTTTTAATCCATGATTGGTTGGCTTCATTGATTTCATGCCTGTGGTAAGGTGGTATATCATTGCAGAGAAAATGTGGTGGACCAAACTGTTCAGCTAACAGCAGCCATGAAGTGAAGGAAGAAAGAGCAGGGGTAGCATCCTGTTATCCCTTCCAGGTCTATGCACCCAATAATAAAACTTCCTCTCACTAGCACATGTCTCTTGAAGTGTCAACCACTCCAAAATAGCACAAGGCTAAGCAAAAATGAAAGGATATCTAAATTACAGTGTTTATTATAGGTGATCCAAGGGGATACTACATGGGGCTTTTGAGGTAGACTTTTGATCCACCATACTGCAACACCACTGGTAAAGTGTCATCTACAGGTTTGACTCACCATCCTTTTATTCAAGAACTATTTACCGAAAAAAAAAAAAAAAAGAACTGTTTACTGAGTAGTTTCTATTGTTTATCTGGAATAAAAAATAGCAGTGTAGAAGCAAATGATATAGGATGTTCATGGTGAATTGTAATCTAAAGGACAACAGAGAAAATTTACAAATAATTTGAATATGATAAAACAATTCTACATGTTTGCAGTACATAATGTTTGATATAACAACTTAATAGAAAATTAAAAAAAAAGAATTGTGCTCTGATAAGCATCTCTAAATCTATTCATGTTGATATATCATGATTAACAGTTACAAATATAGCTACTGTAAATATGCTGATACTTGTCTCTTGATGCACAATTACACACATTTGTAGAATTGATGTTATATCTTATGTTTTACCTGTTAAGTTTTGTGCTCGTTTTCCTACCAAAATGTTTGCTTTTCCTTGTGTGAAGAAATATTTAACATACTCTGGATACAAACTGCGAGATACAGAAAAAATTCATAGTGAAAAAATATATAGAGATTTATCTAAGTGGGTAGGTATATATTTACATTTCAATCAGAGGTGAGATTCAACATTGTGGTGTGATGTTTAGCTCATAAAAGTTTAAAACGCTGGCATTTTTATTACCCTTGGAGAAATATATTTGCATTTCAAAAAGTTAGAATAAGAACCTTGAACTAATTATGTTTAGTCTTTACCAGAAGCAAATTTTTCTCCCTCCTTTCAGGATGTACAAATGAGATAACTGCCTCTTTCTGTTGTACATAAGCATAGAAAATCCAATTTTTTCTACCTATTCAGCTATGAAGTTTCTTGTCATCTGTGTGTCTGGGAGACTTTGCTATCTGGCTGTCATCAGAACTGCACAAATGAGGAATACAATACTCTTAATATTGAGATTCTTGAATGTGCAATAATTAATAAACATAAAAAGTCAAGCTATGAGGATTGGTGCATACCTATAATCACGGCAGTGTGGAAGGCTGAGGCAAGATGATTGCTAGGTTCAATCCTCAGTACTGAATTTTAAAAATGCCCTCTTCTACAGAAATATGCTGCTAATTACATCTTACACTCTGCAGTTTTTCTTTTCTTATTCTTAAGAGTTCCATCATTTTCGATGTTGAATTTCAAATCTTTTCCCTTGCAAATTTTGCTTTCTAAATCATGTTTAAGAATTCTTTACTTTCCTTGATGTTGTGAAGACCATCATCCTTATTATCTTTGAAAAATTTATTAATTCATCTTTCACATTTAAACATATAATCTTTCAGCTGATTTGTTTGTGTAGTGTAAATTAATGGCCAAATTTCCATATTTTATATGTTTATCCATTTTACCCATGCCCTTGACACCAATTTGGAAGTCTGTAAAGGCATTTTCAATTGACATCTGTGATTTTATTTTATCTTATTTTTGGGGGAGGGCAGTGCCGGGGATCGAACTTAGGGCCTTGTACTTGCTAGGCAAGTGCTGTACCACTGTGCTAAAAATCCCCAACCCCCATCTGTGATTTTATTACTTTAGATTAATCTACTTATCTCCCCGGCAAAATTGCTGGAAATAATTTATGCATCGACCAAAAGTCATATATCAAGAAAATGTCTAAGTTCACATTGATATAATTAAAACAAAATGAATGGACTACAGACCTCAAAGTATTACTCTACTGGTACTGTGAAAAAAGTGTATACTTTGCAGTTGCTCTAAACCTTTATATATTTCTTCGGATATGCCATAGAAGTCAGGGTAGGGCTTTGTAGTCTTACCAAATGAACCAGATAATAATTATGTAAATCATTTAATCTTGAAGAGTATTTAGTGAAGATAAAATAAAATATTATTTTGAATTTATAACTGATACATTACCAAACAAATTCTTCCAGAGTTTAATTATATTTTCCCCAAATTTGAAGGATCCTGTGAGCCATCCGTATTAATTAAAACAGATCATTATTCATTTCTTTGACATAAATTTCTTGTTAAAGTGTGATAATGTTAACTTATAATATTGCAAAAGCTTTGTACTTTCAGGAAAGTCTTACGTCAATATAAACACAAATGACTTTATAACTAAAGTGTGTTTCAGGTATGAAACTTTATTAAAGATATAGATTTAGAAGTAATTGTTTAACTCCTTATAAGGAAGTATGATTTTCAAATTTCAGTAGAAATTAGAAGTGAATCTAGGAATAAGTACTTGTAGTTAAAATGTCAACCAAATGTAACCTTTCTATTGTACATATGGACATTACTTGTGGTTTTGTTTCTACTCAATTCACTTCTCAAGTTTCTAAAAACTGTACTTATAGAATTTATATAATAGATACTGTTTTAATGTTTAGTCTATCTTAAAATTGTGAAACCAACAACCAAAAAAAATTTCATTCATTAAATTATATGATGTATAATTCAATGCTTTGCTAACTGTCTTCTTATTTTTATATTATCTAGCTGGTGATTTTTCAATTAAAATGAATGCATTTCTATTTTTTCCATTAACTGTATTTAAATAAAATTGTTCAATAAAAATTGTTAATTAAATAAAATTGTTTGAATTATAATAAATGTTTTTTCTATGTCTAAGAATTGAGGAAAATAATTTGACATTTTCTGCTTATGTATGACATGTGTAGACCACATGTATGGGTCTGTGTGTATTTGTAACAATATAGCAAGAAGATTAACTATCCTATTTGCCAAAATAAAGAGCAGAATTCAGATTAAAATTTTTAGGTCAACAAAGGAAGCCATAGCCTATCATACAATATCAAACTTTTAACATCCTCTGAATACACTCACATACCATACATCAAGGATTATCCACTTCTTTCTAAAAATAATTTCAGCACATAACTCCACCATATATTATATTTCTTTGAGCTAATGTAGAGTTAACACATGTCTATTCACTCTAAAGGAAGGTGACATATGTGTGAGTAATCCAAAACAGTATGCAATTCAGAAGTTACATTTAGTTGTCTTTTTTTTAGATTTTTATTAAAATTTATCCAAAACTACACAAACTCACAGGCAATTACACAAGCTTACAGACCACAATTAATTGTATCTTTTGCTTATGACAGTAAGCAGTGTAAACAACCACCTACATACAAGAGTAAGTCACAACTATATAAAATTACTATAGTAGCCAGTGTATGTGTCACTGATTTAAGTTTGGGTTATTAGGTTCTTATTTTTAAGATATCATTATTCCTCTGGTTTCCCATTCCCCTCCCCCTTTGTCCTCTTCTTGTTCCCTTAAACCCTTTGTCTATTAGCTTATATCTAAGACTTCGTCTTTTTGTATTCGTTGTTTACTCTTTTCTTTTGTTTGTATTTTACCTCACTAAATGACTGATACCATGCGGTACTCCAGCTTGCAAGACTGGTTTATTTCCCTCAACATTATATTTTTCAGTTCTTTCCATTTTCCTACAAATGACTCTAGTTTGTCATTCTTTATACCTGAATAGTATTCCATTATGTATAGATACCACATTTTGTTTATCCAGCTATCCACTGATAGATATACGGGTTGCTTCCAGAATTTAGCTATTACAAATTGTGCTGCTATAAACATTGTTGTGCAAGTATCTCTATATATTAATGAACTAGAAAACAAGAAAAAATCAAAATTAGTAGCAGGAAATAAACAACAAGGATCAGGATAGAAATAAATGGAGACAAGCATACCATAGATTGATAAGACAACAGAATGGAAATTTGAAAAGCTGAAATGAATAGAAAATCCCTTATCCAGACAGACAAAGGAAAAGAAAGTAGATTTAAATAAAAAATGTGACAGAAGCAAAGAAAAATTTTCAATAGACACCACAGAAATATAAAGGATCATTAGAAATGATTATGAACTATATCAAACAGTTTTGATAACCTAAAAATGGGCATATACCTATGAATAAACACCTAAAATTGAATTATGAAAAGAAAATGTGAAAAGCATAACAACTTGTAATGAGACTGAATCAATCATAAAAACCTTACATCAAAGAAATAACAGGTACCAGACAGCTCCCCTGATCAGTTCTATTAAATATTTAACAAACCAATGCCAATTATGTTTAAATTATTCTCCAAAAGTAGAAGAGGAAACTCATCCTGTGAAGCCATTATTACCAAAACTAGATAAGGTCACAGCGAGGTTCCAAAAATAGTTAAGGGCATAACAGAAAAACAAAGCTACAGGCACATATCCTTGATGGAAACATATGCCAAAAATCTTCAACAAAACACTAGCAAACAAAGTCCAAAAGAATATTTGAAGCATTACCGTACTTGCAATGAGCATTACTGTACTTGTAAGTGAGATATATCCCAGGGAAGCAAAATTCTTCAACATATGCAAATCATAAATGTTGCATACCTCATTGAAAGTATGCAGGACAAAAACCCCATGGTCTTCTCAATAAATGCAGAAAAAGAAATTGATAATATTCAACATCTCTTCACAGTAAAACACTGAACACGATGTAAAAGAGATGGCCCTGAGATAGAGTCAGCTAGATTAAAAAAAAACAAAAAACAAAACAAAAAAAAAAAAAAACACATATATCTAGTTAACAGCAAACTGAGATCATACATCTAGTTAAGTTTTGAAATATAAAAGCAAAACAAACCCCAGAAGAAATAAAAAGTTAGGATAAGAATAGGTAGGTTAAAAAAAAAGAAAAACAAACTTTCCTGCCAGGAAAAAAATTTAGGCAAAATATGTTCAATTAGTTGACAGTGCCTACCTAACTCTGGGGTGGAGTTGGAGAAACTTACAAATGCAGAGTAAACCAGTCGCCTACGAACTGATCCAGCTGAGTAACTGACGTTCTTTAGACTCTGCATTATAAACCCTAAACCTCAAGTGGTTATTCTAAACCCACAGACCACCAGTGATGGGTTGCCACTAGGAAACTAAGCAAGTTCCCCACTCTCTATATAAAAATAAAAATAAAAATAAAAATAAAAATAAAATAAACAGGACAAGAATGCATTCTGGCACCCAACTTTCTGGGATCCTACCTGGACCAGCACGAGAAGCTAATTTTCTTCTTACGTTTCCCATAAATATTTCCCTTTTAAACTCATTCCAGCCATGATTCTATTATTTGAATCTGTGAGACAATGGACTGGATTTGTTTGATAACAGCTGTTTCATTAGGAATAGAGGAAATATACCACAACAAAATAAAGACCACTTCTAATAATCCAGCTGTAAATATTACACTGAATGGGATGGGGAGAGTTGAATGCTTTCTCTCTAAATTCTGAAATACGACCAGAATAAGACTTTCACCACTTAATCAACATAATACTGGAAATTCTACCCATAGCAATGGAATGAGAGACTAGAGAGCATCTAAATTGGAAATGAGGAATTCAAGTAGTTGCTACGTGTAGATGACAGGATTTTACATCTTGATAATCCTCAAGACTCCACCAAAAGTTGTTAGAACTAATAAACAGTTTCAGAAATGTTGAAAAATAGACAATCAAATGTACATCATTCACTACCATCGGGATACCCCAATAGTGTATTATCAGGAAAAAAAAAAAACAAATGAGAAAGCAATCCCACTTAAAATAACTGCAAGATATGCAAAAATATAGAATAAATGTAACCAAGAGATATGAAAAATCTGAACAATGGATATGATAAAACACTGATGAAAGAAATTAGAGAGAATTTAGAAAAATGAAAAGACATTGCATATTTAAAGAATACAAGACACAATTTTGCTAAAATCTCCACTTTATGCAAAGTAATCTACAGATTTCATGCAATCTCAATCAAAATACAATGACATTCTTCAAAATAAAATGAACAAAAACAACAAAGTAAGAAGCATCACATTACTTCAAAATACATTGGAAGTCTATGGTAGTAAAAAACACATGGTACAAATACACACAACCCCAAGGAACAGAATGAAATGCCAGACAAAAGCCCATATATCTATAGATTTAATTTAATTTTTAACAGATATGTTAAGGACATGTTGTATTGGTCAGATTTCCCATTGCTGGGACAAAATACCTGACACTTGGAAATTAAAGGACAAGAGGCCAAAATTATTTTTCCTCGCAGTTGACTAGTTCCAAGTTAGAGACATCATGATGAAAGAGCAGGATGGAAGAAAGCTGCTCAACTCAGGGCATCTGGCAGGTAGAGCAAATTACACAGAAGCAGAGAGAAAGCAATTAGGAAGAAGATGTAGTCATCTAAGTTATGCCCTGTGACCTACTTCACCCAATGAGTTCCGACCTCCGAATAGCTCATTCAGCTATGAACTATCAATGGGTTGACCCACTGCAGTTAGTGACTCCACAATCTAATCACCACTCTGCCAGTATCTTAAGCCAATCAAACTGACAATCAAGTTTAACCAGCACACATACATTGAAAAATGGACGGTCTTTTCAATAAATGCTTCCAAGAAAACTTGATATTCACATGGAGAAGAATTAAAATAGATTCTTCTGTCTCAAAATTTTGAAATTTAATTAAAATATATGAAAAACATAAATGCAAGACATGAAACTATAAAATAAGGAAACAAAAGAGAAGCGTTTCAGGATATAGGAATGAGAAATTGTTTTTAGAGAAGATCCCAAAAGCACAACAAGAAAAGCAACAATAGCCAAACACAGAACTAAAAAAGCTTCTGAACAACAATGGAAACTATAGAGTGAAGTGACAGCCTAGGGAATGAGCGTTTATATTTACAAACTAAACTTCTGACAAAGGGATAATATCCAGAATATATTTTGAACTCCAAAAGCTCAATATGAAAAAATAAAAATACACTGATTTAAAAATGGGCAATATAGCTGGGTTGGATTTAGCTCAGTTGTAGAGCGCTTGCCTAGCAAGTGCAAGGCCCTGAGTTCAGTCCCCAGCACCTCCCCACCGAAAATGGGCAATAGAGCTACATAATTTTTTTTTCTCAAAAGAATACACACAAATTGCCTGCAGGTACATAAAAATTCCTCAGCAATACTCATCATCAGAGAAGTGTTAATCAAAATCAGACTGATACACAGTTAAAATGTCTCCTACAAAATGAACTAAAGATTGAATGGTTTGACAAGTATGTAGGAAAAAAGACACACTACGTTTTTGGGACAGTGAGTTAGTATATTTATCATGGAAAACATTATGGAGGTTCCTCAAATAATGAAACTCTCACATGATCCAGCAAGGTTAGTACTGGAGAAATGTACAAAGGAAATAAATATTTCAAAGGGATAGCTCTGCTCAAATGTTGATTTCAGCACTATTCTCAATATCAAAGAAATGGAAACAACAAACTAAGTGTTCGGCAGCTGATGAATGGATACATTCAATGGGATGCTATTCAAACCTAAAGATGAATGAAATCTTATCATTTGTGACAAAAGGTGTAGAAGTAGAGATCATTATGTTAAGTGAATCGAAGCCGGCACAGAAAGATGACAACTACATAAACTCTTCCACATGTGAAATATACAAAACTTGATCTTAGAGAAGTTCAGAGTGTAGTGAGGGTTATCTGAGGTGACCATGATGGTGGGACAAATGGGTAAATATTGATCAACTGATAGAAAATTGTTGTAATGTATGCAGTAAGACGCAAGTGTTTTTGAAAATGGAGCATGGTGGGGTCAAATGCAGGTTTTCATAACCCTTTTGGGAGAGTCACCAATAAGTCCCATGGGAGCTAACTTCCCACTCTGTGTACTAAATAATTTAAGTATCTCTAATTTTGTCCCATTTCACAAGGATTTCATCACCTCCCAAAGGCACTACACTATGGACCATGCTCTCTCTCACAACAAACGCTTGAGGTAGCCTCAAACCACACCAAAACCACAGCAATTTCTGAGGATTTCACTGCTTTTTATGCTATGGCAAATGGAACCTTTTTCCTTAAATGCTTTTTCAGAAAGTTCCTTGTTATTCCTCATCCCCAAAACCAAAGGCCAAAGTCTTTACAATATGTGCTTCCGCGGGTGAACTTCCCCATGTCAGAGTATGTGCATATGCCCTTACAACTCGTTAGAGTAGGTCTGGGCCTGCAAAACAGTGTCTGATGGCTGATTTATAAATAAAATTCAGCATAGCTTTGCACAGTGGCAATATAATAGTCAATGAGGTTTACTCAAGGCATGATTATTGCTAATTGAAAACTAAGTAAAATTCAGCATTCTGCTTTTAATTATTTGTATGCCACCAATTTGTATTATTTGTTTCAATAAATATTTGGTCACCAAATAGACTTCATTGTTAGTTACGACTATCACACAACAAATTTTTTTATGTTGATTTTGAGTTCATTTTTAGAGTATAGAAATGCAAATGATTTTGTATATTGACACTGTAACATACAAAATTGCTGATTTTTAAAATCCATTAACTGGTTTAGTTTTAGTTGAATTTAAATGCTTAATATATTTTAATGCAATACATACAGATAATAATAAATACAACATAGAAACACTTCTATGGAAAATAAAACAAAATTACATAACAAAATAATTAAAGAATAACAGTAGTTAATACATTGTGCATCATAATTTTAGAAGAATGGCCCCTTGGACCCAAAAACATTTTAAAGAAATTGTAACTAATGTCAGCCAAAATATGTAGCAATTCTGCATAAAAAGTAATTGGAGTCGTAAGTTCTAATTATGTTAGAACTTCTCTTTAAAACTTCATCAACAAGACTTATTTGATGCAGAAAAGATTTTACATTGTGTTCATGATCCTGGTCATAAATGTCCAAGTCTGTATGAATTCATTCGTCCCTGTCTAGTCTTTCTTTGCATGGCAACTTTGACCATATCTCTTTTAGTTACCTGCATTAGGTACAGAAGCTACTACAGCTCTCTGTTCACCTAAAAAGGCTTCTTTTTTTCCTGGGAGATTCAATACATCACGATCTTATTGTACTAATTACTCTTCATTAGTTCCATAATGTAATTTTTAATTCAATTCATTTTAATTTGTTACACCAGGAACAAAAATCTCTTCCATTCAACCTACATACTAACTGTAAGAGGAACTCTTAAAAGTCCTATTTAATAGCATTATGTATTTGCAAGTTGTAGGCATTAAATTTACTGGGTATTCTTTCGGCAAGGCACAAGAAAATCCAAGCTAGGACAAAGGTGAACAATAATGAAAAAGATTGAATCTGATTTTGAGTACTATAATGCTTGACTATACAGTAAGCTCCTTTAATCCAGTATTTTGCTTCCCATTGTATCAATTACCCACATTCATCTGTAGTCCAAAAACATTAGTGTACAATTCTAGAAATAATAAACTCATAATTCTATATTGTATACCATTCTGAATAGCATGAAGAAACCTTTTAATGTTTTTCCACATTCTATCTGGGATGTGAATCATCCATTTGTTCAGCTCACAATTCCTGTAGAAAGTACTCCCCAAGTAGTCACTTAGTTTTCTAGGATATCAGATCAAATATTAGGACATCAGAGTACTAATGTTCAATCAACCTTTATTTTAGTAATGACTCCCAAGCACAAGCATAACAATGCTGGCAATTTTATCACAGTACATTCTTATGATTGTTCTGCTTTATTAATATTGTTGTTAATCTCGTTTTGTGCCAAATTTATAAATGGTGCTTTATCATAGGTATGTGTATGTAAAGAAATGGCATATATACAATTCGATACTGTCTGTGGTGTTAGGAGATCTTGGAATGTATCCAATGTAGAAAAGGGAGAACACTGTAAGATGAACCTACAGATGACAGTTGTAGTAGAGTGTAAAAGGAAATCCATTTAAAGCTTTTGTGTTTAGGCTTCTATAGAAATAATTTCATGCAGATCTTTTGACTTTGCAAGTAGAAAGTTATCTTCAGAAAAACGGTAGATTCAGCAGAAATAAGAGACACATTGTGTTATCTGTGCATTGATAATGTCTGGAGTAACTGGCCAATAATCTTTTCTATTAGGAATGGCCCATCAGTCATAAAGCAATTTTATAATTCAAAGTGGACAAGCCATATGGGTTTGAAATGTCTCAAAACTGAAAAATCCCAGAGGTCCTGTACATTACCAGTAAGATAAGTTTGAGGAGATAGAGAATCGTACATTTTTTGTTCACAAATTACAGGAAAGTCATTATAAGTTGAAATGAATATTCTTGTAAATATTAACTCATTAAAGTGCATAATGGTCATTTAAGATTCTAGTATACCTGATGCCAGCATGGGGATACAAAATATATTTTCAATGATTATATCCAAAATATAAAAGGAAATGCAAATAGTATTGAAAACATTTTGAAGTTTAAGAATTCAATGCAGAGAATTTTGAAGTTCTTTATATCCTATCATGTCTGAGGCAAATAAGAAGCATAAAGCATATTCCAGAATACTTTCGATGACAGAAATGAATTTATCAATGTCAACCAGTTCCTGCATTCCAAAGGACATGCAATAAGACTATGAAACACTTTTAAGTCCTCTGAAATCTGGAATTATTTACATATCTGTAAAATCCTTGATAGGTGGCAACTCACATTTGTATAAGGAGAAGAAATGTCAGAAATGCCATAAATATTAGACATACACTTCTTCACATTTATTATATCTCTTCATTATGATTTCATAGTCATTGAATTGTTGATCACCTCTGCAAAATCTTCTTCTGCTTTCTTTCCTAACAGAATTTCAAATTTATTTCAAATGTCAAAGTGTCCAGATAGAAGTATCTAACTTCTCAGCCTCCCTTAGACATACAGTTACTGTTGGCAAAACTGTATCCAATGAGATACGTGTATAAGCAGAAATCCCTAGGGAAGAAGTCCATTCTTAAAAAAAAGTAATACACAGTGAAGTTTCTTCATCTTTTCACCTTTTGCTCTTATGACTATCTTGTTTTGAAGGCAGCAGTTCTTATGGGACCATTGAACAACCTTGAATTTAAAAGACTGCACACACTAAGATCAGGAAAATTCAAATTTGGATAGATCCTGGCTCCCCATTGGTATAGATGTTTTTCAATAAGAATCGTGAACTTCCTATTACTGGGCTTTTTTTTTTTTTTCATGTCATAAATATAAATCTTTGACTGTTTAGCCAAGTTAGTTGAGTTTGTAATTGATACACATTTACCTGATAGTAAAAGTAAAATTTTATAAATCAGAGCTATCCTACTGTGAATACAGTTTATGGATTATAAAGTTAATGAAATCCTATTAAAAAGTTGTTGTAAAATTCTGGAGACTCACGTGAAGTCTCCTGATTGGCACAAATGTGGATAATGTAATTGTTTCTAAATGTTAGAATGGACATTAATGGTACAGTTGTATGTAATTTTAAAAAGCAGTGGAAATTTTATGTATTGAAAATTTCAATTATTTTTTTAAAGTTTTATTAGTCCATGTTTTCAGTACATAATGATTACATGCACTGTAGGGAATTAACACAACCTTGTTTAGCACCCTCCCCACTCCCCTTTTTATTTTTTCCAACATTAGATTCATTTATCTTATAAAACTTTATAATAGGCCAAAGAACACATAAAACATGTAAGACAATTATGCATTTATAAGAAATAAAAATTGCATTATGAAGTAAAATAGGTATATAGCAAACAGCAATATATCACTTGTGTTTCTTTCAACGTTTAATCTTATTTATATGGTGAGTCTCTGTAAAGAAGAGCATCAAATAAGATGGGGCAATGATTCTAACATTGCAATGCCAAATGATAAGCATAATTAAAATTATCATGAACTCTCTTAAGGGTTTTTATTTATAGTAAGAATATCGACACCTGTGTGTGTTGTAAATTATATGAAAACTTTTGTAATTAATTTAAAGGCTTGATGCGATCCTAGTGTTCTTTTAGAAAGATGCAAAAAACTCAGTGAACAGTTTGGTGCTATTGATGGGAGGGAAGTGGTCATCAGTTGTCATGCAAAGTGAATTTCATAGGGAATAGGCAATATGCACCTAAAAGTGCCTGAGAGAACACAATTTGTAATTATATTAAGAATATATATTATGGAGCAGATATATATACTTGCTACATACATAATATCTGAGCAAGTTCTCTATATGGTAGTACATACTATATACATATACATATGATCAATGATATACATACATATAATCAATGACCAGATTTGTTCGCCATGCCAATGAATATGCAGTGTGGGTCTAAAAATGTCTTTTGACTAAAAAGAATTCCTTCTTGAATTTTTTTTTTTATTCCTTTCCTTTGCTGGAAGCCCAGCAACATGGCAAGTGTGTATAAGAACAGAAAAGATTACAGTGAATTTGCTTTGTTTAATTCATTTGCCTAAAATGCATAAACATTTAAATGTGATATGAATGAAATCTATTGATGGACAACATGATTAACTTAAACACAGTAGAACCTTTTTTAGATAATGCGTATATATTTATTGCTAGAGCCCTTTTAGAATTGTTAGCTGATGTGAATCACTTGGGCCTCCTCTATGAAGCTTAAATTTCTGTAATAAGGTGAGGAATTCTTTGGGATACTCTCAGGACTCCAGAGTGGGAGAAATATTAATGAATTTAATGGATGCTATGTGATTAAATGCTAAAAGAAAAGTTCCATAGAAAAATATGTCCAAAATCATAAAAAGGCTTTTTTAAATGTGATGAGCTTGTATTAAAGTTAAAATTATCCACATTAGCAAATGAGTACATAATTTGTAGGATTTTTTTCTTGTATGGGTCAGTAGACTTCAGGATGGGGACAGATGTTTACATGTTTGCTTAGGACTGTATCCAAAAATGATTAGTACTTTAGCAACATGAGAAGTTTGATAACTACTGTAATTTTGAAGTATTAAGTCCCTTCTAACTAGATTGTGTCTTTTCAGAGAAACAAATATCTCTTATAGGGAAGTTGGTTTTAGATAGTGATATGAAATAAAATGGTATGAAATGATATGAAATAAAATGATATGAAATAAAAATTACATATCTAAATAAAATTGCCCAACAAAAATAAAGTCCCTTTGATGGTACTCCTGTATAGTATAACTTATTTCCTAAAAGTGTCATCCAAGGGAGCTCTTGAATCTCTGTGAGCTTAGGTCTTCATTTTCTTCCTATTTTGGAATCATAACCAACAAGTAACTGGTAGTGCCAAACACCTGATAATGTTAATTTCAGGAACTCCTCTTTTTTTTTTTTTTTTTTTTTTTTTTTTTTGTGGTGCCGGGGATCGAACTTGGGCCCTTGTGCTTGCAAGGCAAGCACTCCAATCACTGAGCTAAATCCCCAGCCCCAGGAGCTACTCTTCTTAATTTCATTCCATTAAATGAAATAACTTTATGGAAATTATAATACATTCAGCCATACATTTTCATGTCAAAAGAGCCCAGGATGTGCTGTCTACTTCCTTTGATTTATTGGTCATTTTAAAGGGAATGAAGATTATTTGAGATTTGGAGATGAAAACTTTGGTCAGTTTTGAGTGCATGAAAGAATTCTCATTCTGTCTTATATACTAAAATGTGAGTTATTGAAAAGCTATATTGAGTGAACCTTGTAAAAGAAAAGAGCAAAATCAGGAGCAAAGATCTGTAAAGTTACACAGTACCACGTCAAAGGAGATGGTTTATAATTTAGCAGCAAAGAGTAACTAGAAAGGACCAATGTGACTGAAAATTGTAAAAGTGCCTCTCAAGGAGCTCATGTTTTCTGTATGGGCCATAGGACATTTATGGAGGAGGGCACTAGTTTGAGAAAATTGAAAAAGTATGAAGTCTCCGTGATGTTAAAGATAAATCTATGGTGTTTCTGGATCGATCAGTCACAGACGGCCTGTCAAGAGTTTCTTGATCCTGCTGTGAAAAAAGAAAAAAAAAAAAAACTGAAGTCGGTTTCTTCAGCATTCAAAAGAACATGCAATATAGATCTGAAAAGCATCTGCTCTAGAAGCAAATGGTGTAAAGTTATTACTAATGAAACTCTGATGTCACCAGTCATAAAGATCATTATGAGTAGATTTGACTAGCCTAAATTCAGTGTCTGTATTTTGCAAAAGATGCCATAAGAATTAGGGGATGCCTGGCTGAATGGAGGAAGATAATTGCAATGTTCAACATTAACAAATCATCCATTCCTAGAATGTAACAAGAAAGTGACTGAAAATCAGAAAGAATAAAAATCAAATCACAATGTCCTTTATATAAAGGAAAAGGTATGTCTACACAAATACTGCATTTTTTCAATTCTTTTTCTGGAGGCAATAAGTTTATGAACAGTAGATTGAAAGAATATATATTACATATATAAAAATAGGTATTTAAGTGAGTGGAGAAGTGAGATTGCAGATAAAATGTGAAGAAAATGTTGACAATGAACACAAGAGGAATGCATATATTAATAATAGTAAGCAATGGCAAGAAGTATATTATTAACTTAATCGAGGTCCAAAACAATCATGACAAAAAATAGGCCAGAACTCTACATAAAATTTTCACATTAGATTACAGCTTCCTGTTAGGCTTATGTTATTGTGTGGAGTCTGGGGATTATACGTATTGTGTGATTTGGGTATTCTTTTGGAGGGGGTTGTTGGGGATCAACCTCGGGGCCTTGCACTTGCTAGA
>PVJO010026546.1:0-20966 GCA_004026905.1 Hystrix cristata
CAACCCAGCTCACAGTTAATGGACATGGCTCAACTCTAGATTGTTTTTTCTTCTTCAGTTCCAGGCCATTAACCTTGCCCTTTGCCTTTCTAAATCAGGTTTAACTTTTTCATAAACAAGATTTTGCCTCAGTACCGTGATGCAGTCATGTCCCACACACTCATCTATGTCCCCTCCTACTTCGACTACGTGCGTCTCCGAAATTACTTCAAGAAGGAGGAACTGAACTTCACCCACATCTGCGAGTACTCCCAGAAGTCTGCTATCTCCAGGGCCAGACACTTCTTCCTTCAAGGGGAGAAGCAGTTTCTGCTCTTCACAGAGCGCTTCCATTTCTACAAAAGGTACAGGCGTGCAGGTCTCGGCCTGCTGTGCATGGGGAGTGCTGTGGGAGTTGCGCTTGCGTCCAGGCACCGGCAAGCTCCACAGTGGGTGAAGCTGTCCTTGCTGTACTGCTCTGTGGAGAAGTCTGAGTGTTTTTGGGCAGGACAGACTCCTCTTGGTCCGAGAGTTGGTTGATTTCTTCTCAGAATAAGAATTGTGGGGAAGGTCTTAACAGAAGCAGTACTTGGTGCAGATCTGGAGTGTAGCTGTGATTGTACACCCAAGCTAAACAGGACAGAGTCGAACAGCTTGTGACAGCCGCAGTGAGTACAGGTGGGGAAGGACTTGGCACTGAAGGAGCCTCAGGCTGTGTGATCTGGGAGCTGGAGGCTGAGCACGGTGCCAGCGTTTAGAGCTGGCAGAGGGGGGCGTGCATGGTGACTTCTTCCTGGGTACCCTCGTGTCCCAGGAGGCAAAAAGAGAAGTACTTACACTTGAGTATTTTCAAGGGTTCCAGTTGTTCACTTACCTCCAGGTGACCAATAAACTAAGTCGACTAGCCTTTTGTTACTGTTTTTTAATGTTCTAATTAGATAGTAATACTCACTTTCTTTTACTGTTTGGTGTTAGTTGCGTCACTTTGTGTGCCTGGAGCTCAGGTACTGTTTTGTGAAGTCTGTTTGCTGACGAATAGAAAAGCCTATATAAACCCTAACATGTGGAGAGATGGAAACTGTATTCTAGTATGTACTTCTTTCTTCGTGATTTCACCGTAGCATCCAGTGGATGTAAGCTCTGACTTCACTGTTCTATTAACTCACAGTCATGCATACTGAGAGGCGCCTTCTCAGAGAGTGCCAAGCAGCTGAGCCGCAAGTGTCCCCTCGAGCCTGTTGGATGATGCACCTCCGACGCTGGACTGGGGCTTTCAGACGTGTTCTCCTTACCAGGGTGGCCAGGGAGGACCCGGCAGCCTCCTCGGGCGCAGCAGAGCGGGCATGAGCTGACCTCTTAGGCATTCCACTCATTAGTTCCCCTGAGCGGAGAGCTGAGAGTTCATTCGAGCTGCTTCACAGCTCCCTTCTTGGCGAACGAGTCTGCTTGGCCCCAGCGTGTGGGTGAATGCCTGCTTGCTGGTATCATTATTTGCTTTGTTCCAGTAAGCTGTCGTTTCCATCCGTGTGGGAGAAGTTGAACACACTAGGTCTTAAAAGCCGTTAGCTTTCTGTCAGCTCAACAAATAGCGTGATCCCTTTGCACCAAGCGGCTGGACTGGGAAGCCTCCCGGTGCAGTTGTCTGCAGCAGATGCAAGAGAAGCGAGGCCGAGGACTCGGGTATCTCAGCGGCTTCTCAGGGGCAAGCATGGTGGCAGAGGCCCTTTGTAGGCAGGACAGGGCGCCGTCTTGCACTATGCGTGCACAAACTGCTGCCCTTACAGTTGTCGTAAAGCCACGTCTCAGTCCTGCCATTAGCTCTGTGCTCTGAACCCTGTGGATGGGCATTTCGTAACCTGCAGGGAAAGAAAGCACAGGACGTGCCTAAAGTTCTGCAGGTGAGAAGGCCCCAGATTTTCAGCCAGGGAACTTTTTGCTCGAGAGATCACCAAACATGTTTTGGTCCTCTGTGCCTTTGTAATTTGGTTTTGTTTTTGACTTTGCAAAAAGTAAGTGCATACATCTTTTTGTTTTAGTTTTACGCGGTGCCGGGGGCGGAACCCTGGGTCTCACATGCAGGCCAGTGCTCTGCCTCTGAGTTACATCCTCGGCCCTCAAAGTACACATGTTTCAAACAGTATTACCCAACTCTGAAATTCTGTCTTTGCAGTCTCTCTGACAGTTGATAGTGTCAGAAAGATGAGAATTTTATTTTTGAACTAGAGGAAATTTTCAGCCTGAACATTTGTTTTCTTCGGGAGGACGAAACCAATAGCATTTTAGAATGGGCCGGGCGCTGGTCCTGATTGCCCTCCCAGGAATGGCTCATGGCTCTTTCTGTCTGGGTGCCTGCAGCAGGAAGATTCTGGGCAGCGGCAGGTCGGGAGCTGGAGGTGGGGTTTATGGAGTTTGGGAAGATTGCTGGGGTTTTTCTGTGCATACCCTGCCCCTAAGGAGAGTCCAGGGTCTGACTGGAAATAAGGGATGCAGTCTCTAGAGATCATAGAGAGGAGCTTTCAGATCAGTTGTGGGTGCCTTATTTTTACTTAACAGCAGGTAAAATAGACATCTGGAGCAGCATTAGTTTTAGGTCCTTTTGGGGGTGAGCCTGTATTTTCAGGAACCACTGAGATTCAAAAGCTTATACATTTGAGGGGTGAGGGAGGCAGGGAAAGAGGTGCTCTAGAGAAAGAGAATCAGTGCTGATTGCCCTCTGAACAGGCCCTGGTCACAGTCTCCATTTCCAGGGGGTACTTAGCCCCTATTGTGGGAAAATTGAGACTGCCACGTTTTTTTTTTTCTTTCTTCTTTCATTTTCTTTTCTTTCTTTTTTTTTTTTTTTTGAGACAGGCTCTTGCTGTGGAGTTCAGGCTGGCCTCTAACTCATGGCAGTCCTCCTGCCTCAGCTTCCCTGAGTGTTGGTGTTACAGGCCTGTGCCACCACACCTGGCTTTTTTTTAAAGTGTAGCTCTTCATAGTTTTCTTGTTTTATTTTGTTTTTCCTGATTATGAGTATTGCATAATTATTTTAGAGAATTTAAAATCTAGATTTACAAAAAAAGAAAATAGCTAGGCATGGTGGCACATACCTATAATCTTAGCACTCGGGAGGCAGAGGCAGGAGGATTGCCGAGAGTTCAAGGCCAGCCTGGGCTGCACAGCATGACCCTGTCTCAAAAAAAAGGAAAACATAGTAGGGGGTTGGAGATTTAGCTCAGTGGTAGAGTGCAATCCACAGCATCCCCTAACAAAAAAAGAAAGAAAGAAAATATAGTCACTTATAATCTCATTGCCCTAATCCCAATATAAATATTTTTCTTGTCTTTTCATTTTTTATTGTTTTTGGCAATGTCTCATTTTGTAGCCCAGGCTGGACTGAAACTCACAACACTCCTGCCTCGCCCTCCTGAGTGCTGGGATTACAGGTGTGTACCACCATACCTGGGGTTTTTTTTTTTTTTTTTTTTTTTTTTGGGTGCTGGGATCGAACTCAGCCTTGTGCTTGTGAGGCAAGCGCTCTAACCACTGAGCAAATCCCCAGCCCTTTTTTTTTTTCTTTTTTTTTGTGGTGCCGGGGATCGAACTCAGGCCCTTGTGCTTGCAAGGCAAGCACTCTAATCACTGAGCTAAATCCCCAGCCCCACCAGCCCTTTTTTTTGACTTTTAAAAAGTTTTTATTGGGGTTGAGGATTTAGCTCAGTGGTAGAGCACTTGCCTAGCATGCACAAGGCTTTGAGTTCAGTCCCCAGCACCCAAAAAAACAAAGTTGTTCTTGGTGTATTTTTCCTCTTTTTTATATGAAAAATATCTGGACACATGTATATGCACACATACAAAGTTTAGGTCTTTTTTAAAAAATACCAAAATTATAATCATGCTGTATACTTGGGATTTTTTTACTTTATCATAAATGTTTTATGTGCTCATTATTAAAAAGTTCAAATGTGTTAATATTTTGGTATATACACCTGCATTTTATAGATATATTTTGAAATACAGAGTCACTTAATCTTTAGCAAGAAGAGATTTATTCTGGCTCACAGTTTCGGATGTTTTAGTCATTTTTGGCTGGCTCCAGGGCAGAGAGAGCATGGCAGCTGTGCCTTAGTAAAGGAATGCAGTTTGGGCCATGATAAATACTAAGCAGAGAGAGAAGAGAGAAGCCAGGGAGGGAGATACACCCTTCCAGGTCCGGCCCCAAGTGACCTTCCTCTTCTGACCAGGCCTGCCTCCTAACAGCACATTTAGCTGTGGTTTCATCAGTGAATTAATCAGCTGGTAAGTGGGCTTGGGGATTTAGCTCAGTGGTATAGTGTTTGCCTAGCAAGCACAAGGCCCTGAGTTTGAGTTTGATCCCCAGCACCAAAAAAAAAAAAAAAAAAATCCACTGGTAAGTGTAGTGCCCCCATGATCCATTCACCTTCCGAAGTCCCACTTTTTTTTTTTTTGAGACAGGGCCTCACTATGTAGTTCAGGCTGACTTTGAATTTGTGGTGATCTTCTTGCCTCAGCCTCCTGAATGCTGGGATTACAGGCGTGTGTCATCACACCCTGGCATCAGTTTTTTTTAATGGTTACATAGTAATGCATTGTTTATGCAATTAACTCTGTTTCCTTTTAATGGACATACAGTTTCTCAGTGTTTGCTGTTAAAATTAGCCTTCTGTATCCATGGGTCCTGCATTCACAGATTCAACCAATTGCAAAAATAAAATGGAAAATATTGAAAAATAGGTCTGTACTGAACTTAAACACTTCTTTGCCATTATCCCTTAAACAAGACAGTATAACAGCCATTTACACAGCATTCGCATTGTATTAGGTCTTACAGACCTAATGGCCGAGTTCTTGTCCTGCAGCTGGGTCATTAACTGAATTCCTCGCTAAGTGAGGAACTGTATATAGTATGTATATTACAGTATATAGCACAAAGAAGTGATCAAAACAAACTCCAACTTTTATTTGCATAACTCTTATTTGCATAACTCTTATGTGTAGCATTGTAATGTTTAACAACATAAAACTACAGTATTGTACTTTACAGTGCAATCAGCAAAAATTACAGTACTGTATAAGCAAGGCGTACTGTACAAAAAAAGATAAGCAGGCTCTGTAAACAATATGTGCAGAACTGTACCAAAAAAAGACAGGTCAGAAGTCTGCGGGGTGGGACAGAAGTCCAAACAGTGCACCTCAGTTATAAAGTCCAGAGAGTCATCTAACAGGTGGGTTGTTAAACAAGGAATATCTGTATAAGTAATCCGGAGATTTAAAGTAAACAGGAGGGTATCAAAGGTCATGTCCAAATACTATGCCATTTCATGTAAGAGACTGGAGTATCTGTGGATTTGGGGTGGTTTTTTGTTATTTTGAGCAGGATCTATTATGCAGTCCAGGCCTATTTGAACTTGCTATGTGGCCCAGGCTGGCCTCTAACTTGCCACCCTCCTGCCTCAGCCTGACACACGCTGGGATTACAGGTGTGCGCCACCACGCCTGGCTTATCTGTGGATTTTGGTATCCAAGGTGTTGGGCTCTATGTGATAGTGCCAAGAACACCCAATACGCATATATTTTGGTGATATACTTACCTTGTTATTTTCTTAAGATAGATTTTGAGAGGGGCTGGGCATTTAGCTCAGTGGTAGAGCACTTGCCTAGCAAGCTCAAGGCCCTGAGTTCGATCCCCAGCACTTTGCCCGAAAGAATAGATTTTGAGAGGAAAACTTGGTAGTATAAATGCTGTTGCCCAATTAAAAATGTGGTGCAGTTATCACTTATTTCCTGTCTTCTCCACATCTCTCCACAAAAAATGTACACACAAAATAGTTTATACTCCTTTGACCTATCTCTGTAAAACTCCACACACTTGGCAGTGTCTTGAGAGTCGCTGTGATAACCTCATTGTTTCAGTGTCTTCCTCGTTTTGGTTCTCTAACTGTCCATCAGGTGTAGAGGCTGAGGGAAGTGAAACGTAGGCCACTGGTGTGGGCAGCGCTGCCACCCTGTTCTGGACTTGGTGGCTGCCATAGCAACACAGACTTCAGCCTCCTCTCCAGCAGACAGAGGGCTCAGTGCACTTGGGGCGCCGAAGGGATTTCCTTGGGGTCCTGAGCTCTCAGCTGTCTCCCAGCCACGCGCCTGCCCCTCCCCCAGAGCAGGCCGCCGCAGCTGACATTCCCTGCCAGGCACGAGCAGTGGACCTCTGCTGTGACCCGTGCAGGAACGGCGGCTGGGCTGGGCAGGGGCACACGCTGTTGGTTTTTGCTGAGTGCATGTCCGTTGAGTTCTGCTTCTGCTCCAGAGCAGGGAGAGGTGGGGTGTAGGTTCTGTCCCTCCTTCAGGTGCAGACAACTGCTTCTACCTGCCCTCCTCTGCCAGGACTTTGCCTTTGCCTGGGATCGGGGCTCTGGCCCTGTCCACTCTATGTTAGGCTTTTGCCGTGGGTCTCAGGACATGAGTCTGAGAAGCAGCTGGGCTTTCTGGCCTGTGTCGCTGGTGGAGTGGGGTCCCTTCTGCCTGTCTGCAGTCTCTTCTCCAGGGAGGCCTCTGGAAAGCGCTCCTGCAGATCGGCTAGGGGTCCTGGGTATCCTGAACCGTCACAGGCCCAGACTTGCCCTTTAAGAGTTTGTGAGAGGTGTAGCTACTCGGTTCCTACCTAGGCTGTGGAGCTGCCTCCCCTGCACTCTGCAGAGGTGTGGCACTCTTGTTCCTTGTGCCTGGTCTTCTTCAGCAGGCCCTGTCAGTCTGGAATTGAGCTGGTGGTCAGTGTCAGGCTGAAGCTGCCTCCAGTGGTGTAGGAGACCGGGTGTCGCTGTGGTCCCAGCACTGTGCTCATCAGCACAGTGTAGCTTAAAAGCAGCCAGGCTGAGAGGGGTGCTTCATGGAGGACAGCACGTGTCCACACCTGCGCCCTCACTCTTGCCGAGCAGCGGTTAGAAAACGTGCTGCACACGCCATATTCAGTTCACCTGACTGCCTCATGGCGAGCATGCTCTGGGCTCTAGAGAAAGCACCCTTGGGTACCTTCTGTGATTTTCTTCTTGTTCACATGGGAGCAATGTTCCTGAGTTTTCTGCCAGCTGAGCAGAGGTGGAACTCTGTCTGTTGTGATAACTGGTGAGCTTGTCTAAGACTACTGGCCTTTCGACGGTGAAACATGCAGCAGATCAGTAGTGGTTTGTAAGAGGGGATTCTCCAAGAGATTGGGACAGGCCATGAGATAAGGACAAGACTTAGCCCCTGTGAAAAAAATGAAATTCCTGGAGAGCATAAAAGTGTCAGTGTATGAACAGCCTAAGGGGGAAAGCCAGAACTTGGCAAGGTATAGCAGACCCCCACAGGGAATTGTTTTTGGTGGGGATGCTAGGGATTGAACTCAGGTCCTTGCACCTGCCAGGCAAGTACTCCACCACTGAGCTAAATCCCCAGCCCCCCACAGGGAATATTTGACCTTGACTCGAACCGTATGGTGGGTCCTGGGGCCCACACCCCCGCCGCCCTGTGCAGCACCCTTCAGCAGGAAGAGGGTAGGGATCCAAAGCTGTCGACTCACTGCTTTTTCCCAACATCTGGTTGGTCCATGGACAGGGCCTCGTAGGTAGATGAGCTTGACATCTGCCGCGGAGCTGCGTGTCTCCAGGGGAGCGGAACAGACTGAGAGGAGCGCAGTTGATTTTATGTGCTGGGTCTGACCTCATCTGCGTTACAGAACATTGTCTTTTCCCTGATTAGAATAAGGGAACATTAAATTGTGCATGCCTAGTTTTCTGTGACAGGTGCTTAATCCTGGTCTGCATCTTCCCCACTCTACCTCAGTCTCTGCAGTGTAGATTTAAGAATTGTAAAGTTATTTTGTTATCTTACGCCAGACATTAGGAATTCAAATACGCTGTCAGAAAAACTAGTCCTCTGGCTCTAAATAGAAGAGCCTTTGCTGCGCCTGTCGTTTGTGCCACCATCCTCCTCCTCCAGCCCGAAGCAGCAAGAGTGAACCATGACTGCTGCTTGGGTAGCTACAGCCTCTCTCCACTCTGTCCCAACAGGTATACGATCAAAGGCGTCAGGAACTTGATATTCTATGAGCTGCCAACCTACCCTCACTTCTACAGTGAAATCTGCAACATGCTGAGTGCCACCAGCAGGGGAGCAGAAGCCACGTGGACCTGCACCGTCCTCTACTCCAGGTACGACGCCCAGCGCCTGGCCGCCGTGGTGGGTGCGCAGCGGGCGGCACAGATGCTGCACTCCAAGAAGAACGTCCACCTCTTCGTCACTGGAGAGCAGTGAGGCTGTTGTCAGGAGGCGGCCTTGGGTTGACACAGTGGTCTCTGCTTTTGGATCCATTTCTGGTGGCTTCTACAAGAGAAGGACCGTGGAAGGAACAAGCACTGGGCATGTCGATGTCAATGATCCTTCTTTCTTCTCGGTCACGTGTCCCGGAAAAGTTAAGTCTAAGCCAAGTTTTGTTAAGTCACAGCTTGCAGAGTTGAGGGAGGACTTAGAAGAACCCTGAGAAATTCAAAAATTGAAACTCGTACTGGTGAATCTTTCTGTAAGCCGTGAGTTTCTGTGTACCTCTAATTGATTACAGTTGGTGGATTCTTTCAGATTTGTGTGACACTTATTGAAGTATAACGTACAAGTCATTGCTTGTGAGAACGGAGTATAAGAAATTAGAATACTTCTGATTGCTGCATGTCATCTTGATTTTGGATGGTACAAATTTCATAAATTTATTTTTCTCCAGCCAGACTTTTAAAAAACATTATAACAGCCAGGCATTGTGGCGCATGCCTGTAATCCCAGTATTTGGGAGGCTGAGACAAGAGGATGACCACGAGTTCAGGGTCAGCCTGGGCTACATAGTGAGTTCAAGGCCAGCCTGAATTACAGAGTGAGACCCTGTCTCAAAAAAAAGAGCTGGACATGGTGGCACACACCTGTAGGCCTAGCATGCAGGAGGGTTGCTGCAAGGTTTTTTTGTTTTTCTGTTTTGTTTTTTTTGAGACAGGGTCTCTCTGTGTAGTTTAGGCTGGCCTTGAACTCACTATGTAACCCTGGCTGGCCTCGAACTCTCAGTGGTCCTCCTGCCTCAGCTTCCCATGTGCTGGGATTATGGGCGTGCGCCACCATGCCCGACCCTGGTTGCTGTAAGTTTGAGGCCAGCCTGAACTGTATAGTGAGTTTAGGAGCAGCCCGAGCTATCCAGCAGGACCCTGTCTCAAAAAAAAAAAAAAAAAAAAAGACTTGTAAATATTCTATTTTAACTCAACTGAGTTGATTACATTCATTCAGTGATCTTTCTGAACTCATAATAGTAAATGTTTTAATTTAACATATGTTCAATATCATATTATGTAAAATAACATTAATTTCTACTGTTTCAAGAAGAAATTCTGTTGGACTTCACCATTGAAATATCCATCTTCAACCCCATTGTTTGTCATTGCTGTAGTCGTTTTTTGAGTCACGTAACAGACAAAAATGGAAAGGAAGTTAGTTGCACTTCAAGATTTTTTTGTTTTGAAATGTTCTGAAATACGAAAATTATGAGCGCACAGAGCTGAGTCATTGGGGGTGAAGCGCTGCCCAGTGGAGCTGCCGGCCGCGGTTCGCGTCACCGTGTCCTGTGAATGGGTCAGTGTGACCATGTAAGGAGACTGCAGCGGGACCTCCCTGGGACCCCAGTAAAGTCCTGGGTGGCGGCGTTGCCCTTCAGGATCACCTGCTGCTTTTGGTTGTGCCTGGGTTGGCGTCTTTTATCTGGAAAGTTCTTAGTTTTTTTTGCTTCCTGATCCGCATCTTTGGAGACTACAGACTAGTTACTTTGTAGGATGATTTTTTTTGGCAAAAATGTGAGAGAAGTAATACTGTGTCTTCACTGCGTCCCACGGGGCAGTTTTGATTTGTCCCAGCCCTGACCATACTTGGACCGTCCTCCAGGGTGGTGTGTGGCAGACTTTCCCCCATGAAGGAACTGTATTAATTGGTATTGATGCAGACCCTAGTTCCCCTTTCTTTGAGCTCATTGTTTCTTCGGATGCCGACCTGGCCTCAGTCCGCACATCCGTAGGCTGGCTCCTTTGCCCTTTGGCGTGGGCTCCTTCTCCGTGGGCATTGCTGTGATTTCTGACGAGACCACGCCGGTCCTGAGGCCGTCAGTGGAGAGCTGTTGTGGAAGCTGAGCCTCGAGCGCCTGTGCTACTGCACTCACCTGGTCGCGGGCCGCCTTAGCAGCTGGCGCTGGGAAGTGTTGAATACGCGCACACATGTGCACGGGTTGGTGTCCAGGTGCGCTTCCGTATCCGTGTTTTGGAGCTCGTGAATGCACACCAGTCCTCCCATTCCAGTCTGGCCCCAGTCTGGCCCCAGTCTGGCCCCAGGGCTCCGGTCACTTCCTCCTTCCTGTCACTGCAGCTCCGTTCTCAGACAGCGGATGCAGTTCCCCTCCAAGTACAACCGTGCTTGATACCAATTTTCTTCTTCTTGGACACACTTAAAATTGCTAATCAAAAAAAGTGGTATTTGAGAGGTAATTTTCCTGCTAAATGTTTTACTAGTTTCCTTAGCATGATAGGTAGAACCATTTATTCTATATATAGATTCCTAAATTTAACTGTACAAGTCAGTGAAACCCATGCTAGACAAATTATATCCGTGTGAGCCCTGTGGTTATTGGCATATTGTGCTTCTGTGTTTATTTGCCTAATTCAGAGGTAAAAGCTAAAGGGCTGTGATCACTCCTGCTTCTTTGCACATATTATTCTCCCTGTGAATTGAGCTCATCTTCCAGCTTTCATTATCCGTTCACAGGAATTTCCAGCCTCCAACTTCTCTGCTCTCTCTTCACGTGAAGCTAGATTTCAAGTCTATGGTGTCACTCCAGAAGTACATTTTGTTGAGCAGCCCTGATGGTTTTCATGCTGGCTCCGAACCAGATCGGTCCAGTTGCTGCTTGCTTACAGCGAGCACTGAGGATTTCAAGTGTGAGCGAAGCAGTGTTGCTCTGTTCCTGGCTTAGCACCTAGAAAGAAAGCAAGCCTCAGCCTTGGCTTGCCTTGCAGAGTTGGGTCCCCGCATGGGTTTCTCTCAGGGGAGGCCTCAAGCGCCGTCTCTCACACACGCCCGTGGGGGAGCCGTGACGCTGATGAGGAGGTGGGATTGCGCTGCCTCGGTATTTCTTAGGCCGGTTTGCAGCCGGGAGTGCCTGAACAGTGACCACGGATGAGCTGGTAGAACTCACCTAGAAAGTGAGACTTGCAAACTTCTGTTTCTCTCCCCAGAGGTACAGCCAGCTTAGCACTTTCCTTTTAGAGAGGAGAAAAGGCTTTGAACTGTGAATGCTTCTCACAGCTGGCTGCACCGTGTGCAATATTCAAAAAAGAAGAAGGAGCTAATCATAGAGAACCAGCAGCAGGGCCTCGGGCCTCTGCCGGCTTCCAGAGGGCTTGTAATTGAGTGCAGATGGCCCCGGCGGGGAGGGCCCGTGTCCCTGCTGACTCCTCAGCCCGCAGGACCGAGCTGGGGAGCTCCTGCAGGCCCTGAGCCCTGACTGTGCCCTCGTGGGGAAGGAGCTGGGCTGCTGCGGGAGGAGGATGTGGGGGGGACACGCGGGCAGGCTTTAGCCAACCAAGTTTGGATTTGATGAGCCAGGTCTCAGGCTGGCAGGAGGCGGGGGAGAGGGAGCCAGAGGTAGAAGTCCTTCAAGACTATCAAGAGCCTTGTGCAGGCTGCAGAGGGCAGGAGGCACCGGCACCTCCTGGAGGAGGGGCACCGTGGAAACAGACTGCCCCCAGGCACAGGCTGGAGCCACGTCCTCTGGGTGCCCTGGAGCTGCTGCGCCAGCCCCAGGTGGTCTCTCCTCGCACTTAGTGAACGTGGAAGCCCCTCACTTGTTCCGGCTGCTGAGGCTGAACTGATGGAGACAGATGGGGATGGCTTCACGGGCAGGCTCTGTGTCGTGAGACCGGCCTGTTCTGCTCCCTGCGGGCACCAGCTCCAGCAGTCCTCCTGGGCTGGTGCCTGACCGTGTGTGAGGTAGTCGTGCGGGAAAAGCTCACACCCACAGCACACCCTGGAACGAGGGAGGAGAAGCGTCTGCTCAGGATTTATGGAAACAGTGAAGGAGCAGAGAAACCGCTGGCCAAAAGCCACACTTGAGCTCTCTGAAAGCAGGTGACCCTGTTTCTCACTTTGGGTGTATTTCAAAGCAAAATTGGCCAGCAGGTCAGAGTCCCCATGTCGGCAGGAAGCAGAGGCTTTTTCTGCAGTCTGCCCTTGGCTGTGAAGGCCCAGAGGCCGTCCGGGGCGTCTCCAGCCTCTGACCGCCTCAAGCTGTGTGTTCGCTGTGGCTTCTCCAGTAAGCTCTGATGGCCAGAGCTGTGGGACTCCGTCCCTCAGGCCAGCTTCTGTTCCCGAAGCTACATGCCCATCCTTAGGCCTGCTCAACCTCCAGCTAAGTCAGGGAACCTGCCATGTCCTGTGAGATTCGACTGCTCCTGGCCAGTCATCCTTAATTCAACTTTTTTTCTGAAAAGTTGTTCATTGCTTTCAGTCTTTTAAGAAAGCATCCCATACTCACTGAGCAAAGACAAGACAGTGGGAAAAAACCAAATATATACCTGTGCTGGGCACAGTGGCGCATGACTATAATCCCAGTTACTCAGGAGGCTGAGGCAGGTGGATCTCAAGTTTGAGGCCAGTCTGGGCAATTCGGCATGACATAGTCTCAAAGAAAAGATGTCAGGGGATGTAGCTCAGTGGTAGAGCATCTCTGAGTTTCATCCCCAGTACCACAAAAAAGAGTTGCACCTATTTGATGGTAACTATTAACATCTCGTTATGTTCCTCCCAGATTCTTTCCTGCTTGAATAATCATAGTCAACGCTTGTGTACGGATACACCCACAGACTTCTACACTAAAAGGCAGTTTTGTCTAGTTACCTGCGTAGTACAGTGCCTGGCACATTGTAGTAGAAGATGGCATGCACTTACGAAGTGCCAGACACTTCTGAGCCCTTTCCATATGTGAAATCAGCCCTCACACCCATTCGGTGTGGCCTCGTTATCTCCCCCCACCCTGTAGAGGAGCCTGACTCTTCCGGATGGGAGGTACCTTGCTTGGTCAGGAGCACAGCCAGGGTTTGAGCACAGGCAGCATCACATCAGGAATCTACGTATTGTGAGATCAGGGGTTTGGCTCAGTGGTAAAGGTCCTGAGTTCAATCTCCCCCTAAAAAACTACATCATTGTTTACTGGCTAAACCCCCCATAAAAACATTAAAGTACCCCCAAAATACTAGCTCTTATTACTGTTAGTATCCTTTTTAGAGAAGCAAGCTGTCAAGTTGCTGAACTGTTAGGTGGGGTAAGGGAGGTAATACTATATTATCTTGGGGAGTGTTGTCGTAAAGAAAATTAATTGACTGGTTGTGTGTGCCGTCCTTGTGGGTTGTGCGACATTCTAACAGGGATCTGTGCTTCTAAGCAGTTTAGCATCTCGTGTCACAGGATTGAAACTCCGCTGCCACCCTGCTTCTCTTTGGTCCATTGAGCCTCTCCCAGAGATAATAAATTCCTAATATCGGTGCAAAAAAAAAAATATGGAGGGAGGTGACTTTTCTTGAAACACGCAGTACAGAGAAATACCATAACAGGCTGGAATCATGGGCATGAAGCCAGGCTGCCTTGGTTTAACACTCATTTTCTACTCTCTAGCTATATGGCTCTTGGCAAATTCTCAGCACCTCCATTGCCATATGGAAAAATAGAAATGATAATAGTTATGTCTGTCTTGAATTAAAAAAATTAAGTTACTTAATCTATGCAGAGTCCTTAGGACAGAATCTGGCATATAGTCGATGCTTAATATCTCTTCCTGGTTTTGTTTTTTTGTGTCTTGGTTTTTGGCTTTTTGCGGGGACAAGATCTTGCTATGTTGCCCAGATTGACCTTGAGCACGTGATCCTGTGTCAGCCTCCCAAGCAGCTGGGTTAACGTGTGTGTGTCCACCACTGCGCCAGGTTGCTCAATAAATCCTGACTAGTGGAGCTAATAATGCAAATCTTTCAGTTGTAAATTTTAAAATGAAAATATTAAGGCGTTATTTTGCATTCTTATACACCTCATACTTTTCAAATGAGGGGAGAAGTTGGGCATGGTGGCACAGGCCAGTGATGCCAGCACTTGGGAGTCTGAGGCAGGAAGATCGCTGCGAGTTCAAGTCCAGCCTGGGCTCCATAATGAGTTCAAGGCCAGCCTAGACTATATTGAGAGACCCTGCCTCAAAAAAACAAGTCAAATGAGAGATTTTGAGAGAGTGCCGCTGAAAATATGGTACGGTAGTTGTGGGGATTTTACATGTAGATTCCAACTCGAGGAGGAAGCTGGGAAGCGGTACGCAGTGTGAACACCAGGTGGCGCTGTGCACAGTGCAGAAAGGCGGCCGGCCTGCCTTTGCGCTTGCGCAGCTATCTGCCGCCCAGGGCTGGGAATGCAGAGCAAGGCCTCCTTGTTTTACTTTTGTTTTCTTTTTTCTTTTAAGAAATATGAAGACGGTTTCAAAAAACGATGATACAGTTTAGTTGCTTATACGTTAACCCCTTTTCTAAGTGATTCTATTGAAAGGTAGTGTGTTTATTTCAGGAAAAAATTTTTATGGAGGCGTGAACGTTGTTTTGAGAAGTGGAAAAGCTGCGGTAGGTGCTGTGGCATTTAGATTCAAAATAATTTTAACCCAACGCTATAAATACTTGTGAATAAGCACCCTGGAGGTGCAGCCAGTTCACACACGAGGCCCAAGCCGAGCGGCCCTGCCTCCCTGCACTAGCCTTGGCCGCACCTTTTCTGCAGACGGACTGGCCACGACCTTTCAAATCCTGGCTTTCGTCTAAAGCTTCGTTCGAGAGGCGGTCTCGTCTTCCTCACACAGAGCGGGACGGCTCCACTGGGCACTTAGCCTTGGCTCAACCCCTGCCCCGCCCTCACCTGTCCTCCCTCCTTGGGGCTGTGCCCCACCATGTGCGCAGCAGGGTGAATGTCTTCCTGACACTTTCCTGTCTGTCCTCCTCTTGGGAACATTATTTCCCAGGCCAAAGACATCAGACACCACGAGTGGAGCGGTTTCTATCGGCGCTTTCTGTGGGCCAGAACTTGTCCTGGTGTTGTGCCTCCGTCATTGCATGCGACCCTTAAGCCAGCCTGTTTTCTGTTAGCGTCTTGCAGGAGAAACACACTCAGATCTGAGACTCCTGGGGTTAAACAGGTAGTTCGTGGCCAAGGCCACACGTTTCCTTCTGTCAGCCCCCAACCCATGCGATTGACTTCAGTCGGGGAGGGGTCTGCCCCGCTCTGTCTGCACCCACCGCGTGTTGCGAGTTTTGTCAGTGCATTGCCTCTTCATCCAGAGCTCATCCATGTCACCCGCTTCTCGCCGTTTCATACAGTTCAGGCCCTCACGGGTCACTTCTGGCCTAATCCAGACCTTCCCACCTGGACTTTGAATTCCAGCTTCTCCTTTCACTGGGTGTGTGGCCTGCGGGAAGTGGCTTGTGTCTTACCTCAGTTTCCTTGTAAAGTGGAGGTGATGTCTTTCTTGCAGGTGGGTGGTATGGCGAGGATGAAATGAAGCCACCTGCGCCTTTTTAGAGGTCATAAGAGTTACTGCTGTCCCTTTCCTGTGTGCCGCCCATTGATTCATTCATTCTGTGAATGTACACAACGTGCCCACCACGTGCTGGGAGTTATTTAAGGTCCTTAGGACACAGCAGTGGATGGGACAGACGTGTTTCCTATACTCACACGTGTGTGGGGGAGGCAGAAGCGAAACACTTGGAAGCTGGATAAAAATATGAGATCAGATGGTGTTAAATGCCGGAAGAAAATAAAGCAGGAAGAGCGAAGAAGCTCTTTGAGCATCCTGTTCCCTTTCCCAGACTCCCTGTCCCCACTCTGCCCCTTTCAGACTACTCGTCTGCCTGAGGATGCTCGCCCTGGTCTTAGTGTTGCACTGTCCCCTCCAGAAAGGCTTCTCCCAGATACAGACAAGAACTGAGACAACCACCCAGATGAGTTACCAGCGAGCCTCAGTGCAGGTTTGCAGAGAGGGAGAAGAGGGACAGGTCTCCCGATACCTCCCAACCAGGACAAAGGAGCAGAACTTCCAACACATAAAATGAAGGGTGGGCCAGAATGTGCGTGTGCGTGTGCGTGTGTGTGTGTGTGCTCACGCGCGTGCACAGAGGTGAAGGCCGGGAGGAGGGGAAGCCTTGATTTGATCTGCTCAGGAAGCTGTCGGGCAGGAGCCAGGGTTTCTGGGAGCCAGCTGATTGAGGGTGTTTTGCACATCAAGGACGTTCAGAGCCCCGGAGAGTCACCCAATCCTCAGAGTCACCCGGCCCTCAGTGCCCCGGCTCAGCCCCGTAGCTGCACAATCATGCCTGTTAATGAGATACTCAGAGGCTGAGCACAGCACTCCCCTGGGGTGCTAATCATTTCCTAGCAAGTGGCCACCTGGCACCCTGCAGTTGGAGGGTTTTTTTCCTTTCTACCTCCAGCCACAAAAGGGTTCGGGGTGTCAGCAGGAGGGGCGTAGCGAGGTAACACCTGTCACTGGATTCCTCCCTGTTCCTGCGGGTGGCGGGAAGAGTTCCCTGTTTGTGTCTGTCTGCGAGGAAGCCTGAGGCGAAGGCTAAATCTGGCTGTGTGATTTGGCCCCTGCGGTCAGAAGCAGCTTGAGGCTCTTGAGCACAGGCAGGAATCTCGCCCAGCAGCATCATCCGTAGGGTTGCCGTGTGCCCCACAGGAACCTGAAAGCAGAGCAGACACCTGCGAGTCGCTGCTCCTTCAGTGACAGATCCAGCTGTCCTGCAGGGAAGTCTGGCTCCTGGAGTGTGACAGCTTCCTCATGCTCGTCTAAACAAAGCAGGGCGATTTACCCAGAGACTAATTTGTGCTGTTTTTATTGCTGTGCCTGTTCCTGCGCATTTTAACTAGAAATGATTTTAATTGTTTCTCTGTGCCCCCTCGCCTTGGGGACTTTGAGGAAGACATAAAACAGCATTTTTGAGGCCAGGAGAGCATGGTTGGCTTGTCTGAGAGGCAGAAGACATTTAAGCAGGGGCTAGCAGAAAGGCTCCGGAGTGGCCGAGTTGGCTTTTTGTCACTGTGGCAAAATGTGGAGGAAAGCAGTTTAAAGAAGGAGAGAGTCACGTGGGCTCACAGCTTCAGAGGTTTCAGTCTGAGCTTCCGGGGAGGCAGCACTTCGTGCAGAGAGGCGGTGCGAAGAGCAGCTGCTCATCTCAGGGTGGTTGGGAGCAGAGAGAGGAAATGTGTGAAGGAAGAGTGAGGATGAGAGAGACCCTTCCGGGGACTGCTCCTGGCCTGCTTCCGCCTCCTACAGTTTCTAGTGCCTCCCTGGAGTCCTTTCCCCCGAATCTGTTAATGGGTTAACCCCTCAATGAGAGCACAGCCATCTTGACCTGATCACTTCTCTGTGGCCTTCTGAGCGCTGCTGCCATGGGGGCACTCCAGATTCAGGCTGTAACAGCAGCCAGAGAAAGAGTTCTAAGGGCTTCTTATTGCCCAGAGGAGATGACGTTGCCCTCTAAGAGTTTGCGGAAGCCTGTATAGCGAGGAGGTGAACAGAGACCAGAGTAACTGAAGATGGGTAAGAAGGCTCTTACATGTTGTATTCTCCCTCAGACCTCAGGACCTTTGCACAGATCTGAAAGGGGGAGCCCCAACCGTGGCCGAGATTGTTTTCAGTCAAGTAAAACAGACAGATGACATTCAGAGCAGAAGAAATCTCCTTTAAAGAAATAAATGTGATCTTGCTTTGACTAAGTTCTATGGAGCCTCACCATAAAACTGAATGTACACATGAATCAAAATACTAGTATGACACCCAGACACTCTTTCCTAAGGATGAACGCAGGCACAGTGGGGAGGCAGCCTGTACCCTCCTAAAGGTGAGGCTGAGGAGGAAGGTGGTGTCGACATGCTGGGCTCGTCAGGACAAAGCACGGCAGGCCAGGCAGCTTAAGCAACCGAGAGTTCTTTCCGGTTCGGGAGGCTTACAGTCCAAGATCAAACGTCAGCCCTTAGGTTTCTTCTGAGGCTGATCTCCTTGGCTTGTGGGTGGCTGTCTTCTCCGTTTCTTTACACGGCCTTCTGTGTGTGTGTCTGTGTCCTAATCTTACGAGGACAAAAATCCTATTGGCCTGAGTCCTGGTATAATGAGCTCATTTCACTTTAATTACTTCTTTAAAAGATTGTCTCCAAATACAGACACATTCTGAACTACTATGCTGGAGGTTAAGATTTCAGTGTAAATTTGTGGAGGACACAGTTCAGCTCACAACAGTCATGTGCTCTTTCTTCCCAGATTTTAATCCAAACACAGATTCACCAATCAGTCAGAAAAGGGCCACTGTTTTAATCACTTTCCCATTGCTGAGAAAAAACACCCACACCCACAATTTAAAAGAGGAGAGGTCTGTTTCTGCTTACGGTTACAGTCGACGGTCAGCTGACATGAAACAGGATGGCCGCCCCACAGGGCAGAGGAAAAGGTGCTTAACTCCTGACAGCCAGGAAGCAGAGAGAGAAAGGAAGAGCCTTGGGCAGGAGCCCCCACTTCCAGGAACACCCCAGTGGCCACCTCTACCCAGGCCCCACCTCCTGACACCTCACTCAGCTGAGCCACTTGGTGGATGAGTCCACCAGTGAGTGTAGCACCCCATGATACTTCCACACACGTGAGAATTTGGGGGACATTTTAGATCTAAACAATAAGAGCCACCTACAGAGGAGACTACATTTCTGGGAGGAAGCACCACCCAGCCTGTGGAGATGTAGCTGGAAGGGGAAGTTGAAAAGCTGCCTCTTTGGGTTTTTGTTTTGTTTGTTTTGTTTTTTTTGGCAGTGCTTGGAATTGAACCTAGGCCCTGCCTACTGAACCACAGCCCCAGCCCTTTTCTTATTTTTTAGTTTTGAGACAGGGTCTCCTTAAGCAGCCCAGGCTAGGCTCAAACTTGCAGTCCTCTTCCTCAGCCTGCCAGACTGATGGTGTTACAGCCTGCACCACTGTAACTTGTTTAAAAATTTGCCTCTTAATCAAAACAGGCTTTTGGTGCTCCCTTCACCTGGGCTGTAAAACAAGGGTGCCGCCTGTGAGTCCCTCACCATTCCTCTGTCCCCTTCTGCCCTCTCTTCTCTTGGTGAACAGCCTGGGGAAACAGTCCAATGTTTTTCTTTTTCCAGCTACTCCACAGTGCAGCCTGCGGGGTATCTTTGCTGAAAACTGCTGTAGAAAAGTGCCCAAGACTCCCCTAAGCAAATGGTCTTTAAGAAACTCCGGATGAACCATTTAGTGGGAAATGCCTGGCCCTGGGAGATGGCCTCTCCCCTTTCCCAGGGTCACTCTGTCATCCTCTGTTAGGCTCCCCTAGCCCTGCCCTCACCTTTGTGCATAGACCCTTGTTGGTCTCTCCTTAGTAACTCATTTCAACACCCCATCTGGACCCAGCTTTCCTGTGTGCCAGGTGTTGCTATGTATACAACTAGGTGTCTCTCTATTTTTTTTTTTTAGTTTCTTGTACTCTATTTATTAACATACAGTAAATACTGAGCATCTACTATGTACCAGACACAGGTCTAGGCAGTAGGGACATGATGGTTAATAAGCCAGATGAAATATGAGCCCTTAGACAGTTGTACTCACGCAAGATGTAAATCAATATACACTAAGACAATTTCACATATATACATTATGCTTGATGATAATTCCTTGGAATTACCTGTGTCATATGTATTTCACACAGAGTTGATTTTGATAGGAGGCATATCTGTCTTTAATCTTAGGGGTATATTTAGTGAAATATTAAATCTGCTTCCCTATCTGGACTTGGGGTCCAATTCCTAACTCCTGACCACATATTTTTCAGAAACTTCGTATTTTTCATAAGCTTCTCAGCTAATTAGAATTTTAGGATCGATGATCTGGTTCTATACGTTGCTCCCTAAGTCCCTGAGGTGAACAACAGGAAAACTCTGTATCTGGCTTCCTTTCTGGTCCTCAGAGAACTCTTACATGATGCCAGTCTGAAATTTTTTTTTTTTTTAAACAGCTTTGTTGAGGGCTGGGGATTTAGCTCAGTGATTAGTGTGCTTGCCTTGCAAGCACAAGGCCCTGAGTTCGATCCCCGGCACCAAAAAACAAAAGACAAAACAAACAAAAAAAAAGCTTTGTTGAGATAAAACTCACCACCCAATTCACCTATTTAATGTGTACAACCAAAGATTTTTAGAGTATTTACTAATGCGTGCAAACATCATCACAGTGAATGTTAAACATTCTCACCACCAGAAGGAAAGTTCATTATCTTTTAGATATTACTCTCCTTCCCCTCACCCCACCCCAGTTCTGAGCAATCACTCATCACCCTTCTTTACTTTCCTTGTTGCATCTCTTTCATAGGAATAGAACAATATAGTGTGACTGGCTGCTTTCACACAGCGTAATGTTTTCAGGATTCTCCACGGTGTGGCCCGTTTCGATACCTCATTCTTCTTTGTGGCCAATCAGCATACCTCGGTGTAGGAAGGACACATTTTGTTTGTCCCTTCAGTTGTCAGCTGATGGGCTTCGGGTTGTTCCTCCTTTTGGTTGTTAGGAGTAACTGCTGTGCAATGCTGCTGTAAGCATTCAGGCCCGAGTTTGTGTGTGGCCACGTTGTCATTTCTTTTGCGCCTCCGCCTAGGGGAGGAGCTGCTCAGGCAGGCAGCAACCCTGTCGAGCTATTCATATGAGCGCGGCAGAGGGCTCCAGCTTTCTCTCGTGCACACAGTTCAGACCGACATACCTGGATCGCAGGGCCCGGGAGACCCCCAGCCGGCTTCGTTCATGAAGCGGGTTAGCAGAAGTGTGGCCAGATTTGCTTCCCACCCACCCCCGTCCTTGGCTTCTTATCACGAGAACACGCGGG
>PVJO010026547.1:0-21020 GCA_004026905.1 Hystrix cristata
TAAAGTTTGACGAAGCACTTGAATTTTAACACTGCGCATATAGCATGTAATTTGTGAAGACATGAAAAGAAGTACACTTTTGAGTGATATGGGTAATTAGTATAGTAAGATATGCAATGGACTAAATAGGCGGTATCCATAAAATCTTAACTATTAAAATACTGAACTCAGAAATGTCTGGACTGGGTGTCCTAACATTAATTCTTGCTTTTAATGTTTAGGTTTGTGTTTTTATTCTCAGAATTTAAAAAATGACTTTATCATCAAACCACCAGCATTCTTAATAATTCTTTTCTTCATTTATTTATAAGATCTAACTTTATGGAACACATTTTTTTTTAACCTCTACTGCCTTTAATATTTGATTTTACCAGTTCCTGTTTTCTTGTCTTTGAATTTCTGTGTCTCTTTTACAAGTTCTTTATTTAACCCGTAGTTCAAATCATGGATATGCCACTTGTTTTTAATCAGATCCTCCTTTTCTTTATGCTTATTAGTCTTCAAAATTATCTCTGATACTCAGGATGAATTCTTCTCTGTCATCTGTTTTCTCTGACTTTCTGCACAGGATATTAATCTAGATATTCTATACAAATCTCAAATTCAGCCACCTCAAACTTAATTCATTTTATCTGCCACTCCTGAATTTTAAAGCACTTGTTTCTCTCCCTTGTCCTGTTAACCTGCCCACCACCTAAACAATACAAATCCTGGAAACCTGGATTCATAGTCATCCCTTCCCTGCTCACTCATATTCCTAACTTCTCTCGATTTTTATTGCAAAATTTCACCAACTCTGGTCCTTCCTTTTAATTCACATGTCTCCACTTAAGTTTAAATCTTTCTGACAGTTTGTTTGAGACATGATTATCTCCTGTTTTTCCATACTCTTTTTTTTTTTCATTTTTTAGTTTTATTAGAAGAACTCAGGCATCTTTTCTCCTCTTCTGTCCCCACACATGGTCTTTGTTGTTTTAGGACTGGCAAGTTCTTTTTTTACTTCTTTGCTATATATGTTTGCAGTACATAATGATTACATTCATCATCAGGAGTACGTACATGTACATACACACCTCAATTATTTTTACTCCCCCCTTCCCTTACCCCTCTCTCCTTCTACCTCTTGGTCCCCTTCTCATTTGCTCTCCAATATTCAAATCTTTACCTTTCAGTAGATGTTCCATATAATGATAGGATTACAGTACATTTCCTAAAGAATAGTTTTCATAATGTCATTTCCTTTTCAAATAATTCTAGAGGCTTGCAGATACGTACTGAGTGAGTAAACATTATCTTTTATTTCTCTGAAGCTCTGGAGCTCAGAACTATAAAAGCCAATATTGACATAATTGTGAATTGCAAATCTTTCTTATGTAATAACATCTAATTGAGAGTTACTTAGGTAACAACTTGTTTTTAAAAGAAACTTTTTACATTAAAATATATTAGGAAACATGAGTTTTTAAAATAAGAAGTTTCAGGGTTGGAGATTTAGCTCAAGTAGCAGAGTGCTTGCCTAACAAGCACAAGGCTCTGAGTTCGATCCCCAGCAGCACCCCCCAAAATAAATAAATAAAATAAGAAGTTGCCACTTGAGATGCTATACAACTTATTTTATTGTGCTTTGCTTAATTGCATATCCCAGATACTGGTTTTTTTTTAAACCATTGCAACCCCTCACTAAGCAAATTGATTGGTGCTATTTTTCCCAATTCAAATGATTACTAGTGTTTTTAGCAATATAATATTTTAAGTAAGATACAGTGATACCTCAGTTATTGAACTCAATTTGTTTCAAATTTGTGTTCGAACACTGAAAAGTTGGAGACTGAACATATTTTTTCACATAAGAAATAATGGAAAAACAAATAATTCCTTCTGGGTCTCAAAAATTACACTTATAAATTTATTGTTCCAGAATGTTAACAAATGTTGCAACGATTTCTTTCTTTAACTCTATCGTGGTGCTCACAGTTTTCCTATTAGCTTTACTGCTGGTATCACCAACTATTTTTGGAGCCATCGGTATGATATTTTATGCAAATAAAATGCAAAAACAAAGCATAATGATGAATGTTTTATCACACAACACGAGTACTGCGTGTTGTCTGGGTGAGAGCAACACTTAGACTGAAGCGTCACTCCTTAGTGTCCATGGCAAGATGCGACATGTGACTCGCTCTCCACCTGTACAGGTTTTTTCAAGTTGGATTTGTGATTCAACTATCGAGCAAAGTTACAAACATTGAGCAGATTTGTTTGAATTTTGCTGTTCAATTAGTGGAAATTTGGAGCTCAGGCCGTTTCAACAACTGAGGCATCACTATGTGTACAGTTTTAGATACAATGTAATTGCACACTTAGTAGACTATAGTATAGTCTAAACATAATTTTTATTTATTTTGGAAAATAAAAAATTTCATGTTATTCACTTTATTCTGCTATTCATTTTATTTCATTGGCCTGGAATTGAGCCCATGATATTGCTGAGGTATGCCTGTGCAAGGATATCGTACTGTCTTTAACACCATGTACATAAAATTTATATGAGCTATGTTACTTAGCAATATTTTCCAATGATCAAGGAGCTTCATTTATTGTTTTTGTTTCAAAATATGAGTGTTCGGTTGTCTTGTATGTGACTACTGACATAAAAAACACTGAGCATTTATTAATTACTTTGTGTCAAGAAATTTAATAAATATCATTTCAATATTTACAATTACCTGATGTGATAAAGAACCTGAAAGAATAGGAAATCAAGTGGCTTGCATAGGGACACTCAACTAGTCCAAGAAAATCTAAAATTCAAGCAGAAATCTATATAACTCTACTATATTATGTGAATTTTAAATATATGCAGATGTAGAATATTTGAAAAAAGATGAAGGGATTTAATTCTAGTCCAGTCCTGCCAAGGACTCTTTCTGGCCTTAATCTACTCTAGAAACTCTTTTTTGTCATCTGAAAATGAAGAGTGTTATTATAGCATTTAGTATAGGAGACAGAAATCATTCTGGGTATTTCACATTCAATGTTTATGAAATTTTTGTAAGGGCTTGAGATGGGGAGAGTAGAGGGGTGTCACTTGGTGTCAAAGTGCTAAGATTACAGTTACTGTCAGAGGCAATGTTGGGAAACTGCTACCAATTTAATGGCTGCCACTACCTCAAAAGCTGGTGAGGCGGAAACAAAATAGAGGATATGATGTCCCCAAGGGCAACTCTTGCAGAAAGGAGACTGGCCTCTGTCTTCTTTTTTTTTTTTTTTTTTTTTTTTTTTTCTGGTGCTGGGGATTGAACTCAGGGCCTTGTGCTTGCAAGGCAGGCACTGAAACCACTGAGCTAAGTCCCCAGCCCCTCTGTCTTCTTTTTACTTTCCAAAAATCACAAGATTGCATCTTATTGGCAGAGAACCTCAATCATATTCATAAGCTTAGTGGCCAAGGAGTCTGGGAAATTTTCATTCCAGCTTTCCAACCCATGAAATATAAAGGAAATATTAAAGGTAGTTGATAATGGATTCTGGGAGCAAATAGGCAGCATCTGGCCCATGGGTTTGGCTTAATGACTCTAGTGTTGTTTCTAAAATTGTGCTTCACTGTGGCCTGCACATTCATAAACTAAAGGCTTCCCTTCATCCTGGATCTCTTTGTACATGGAATTAGTGTCAAGGAATATTAAGTAATAATATAAAAGTGTGTAATCCCAATTGTTTTACTTCAATCCTGTCCAGTTTTACTACAGTAAAAGTTGCATACATACATACTTTGTAGCCATATTTTTTAAAGTTGAAAGAAACAGATAAAATTACTTTTAATAATATATTTTATTTAATCCAATATATCCAAAATAGCAATATTTTGTTATAATTAACGTAAAATTATAACAAAATATTTTACATTATTTTTCACACTAAGTCTTGGTAATATATATTTTACACTGAAGAGCACATCTTCAGTGCCAAAACTCAGAGACCAGTAAACATGATAAGTTTAAAAAAGAGGCATACATTGAAACTGGAGAAAAATCAAAGATTGTGATATATTCAAACAAATACTTTACTATCAAAAATCGTTTTTGAAAAGCTGTGTGTTTTTATGCAACTTGTGATGATGTTATCTTTATTTTAGAATTAAAAGCCATGAAAAGGTGAATTTAACTTAGAGGCAAAGGTAAGAAGTATATAAAATGTCTCTTCAGAAACCATACAAGCAAGATGAGACCTAAGCGAATTCAAAACGTTCAGAGGAAAAAAAAATCAACTTAGAATGCTGTACCTTGTAGAACTACATTACAAAAGTGAAAAATAAAGACTTTCAGATGTCTGTGGCCAGTAGACCTGCCTTGCAAGAGATGTTAAAAGAAGTTATTTTAGAAGGAAGGAAGTTCACATAGTTCAGAAACTCAGATCTAAATAAAGAGATTTGGGGATGAACAAGTGATGTAAAATAAACACTTTGTTTTTAATTGATCTAACATGACAATTTCACAGAATAATACTAACAAGGATGTAATCAGTAATGTCTGTTTATGTGTATTTACATGTATATTAGTTTATATACAAGCTAAATGAATGACAGCAGTGATGTAGGGGACAAGAAAGAGGGATTATAAACATTTCATTACTATCAGGTTCTTATCGAGAAGTAATATATTATTTGAATAGAGACTTGAATCAGTTTTAGATTCTAGGGCAACTATTAAAATAAGTGTAACTGATATGCTAAGAAAGGAGAGAACAAGAATAACATAAAATTTTCAATTAAAACATAAAATGTGGAAAACAATAGAAGCAGAATGAGGGCAACAAATAGAAAATAGTAGCAAATATGATACATATTAATGCAAATTTATCAATAATCACTTTGAACATCAGTGGTCTCAATGCATCAATTAAGACAGAGATTGTCAGTTAGAAAAGCAAGACCCAACTACATTTTGTCTGTAAGAAACCCACTTTAAACATAGGGACACACATAGGTTAATTGATGCAGAAAAATGTAGTATGCTAACTTCAAAGCAAAGCAGGAATAGGTACCTTACTTTCAGATAGAGGAGACGTCAAACAAGGGGAATTATCAAGGATTAAGGAGAGAATTTGCTACTTATAAAGGGGTTGATTGTACAAGAATACAACAATCTTAAATATGTATGTGCCTAACACAACAACATCAAACTACATGAGGGAAAAATAAGAGGTCTACAAGTAGAAATAGATGAATCCACCATTGTAATTGGAGACTTCAACATCTTTTATCAGAAATCAATCTACCAGGCAGAAAATCAATAAAGACATAGGTGAATTCAACAACAGCATTAATCAGTGATGCAATCAAAGTCCACAGACTACCTTCACACACCAATAGTAGAATACACATTCTTCTGAAACGTACATGCTGTGTTCACCAAGATGGACCACATTCTGGGCCACAAGACACATCTTAAAAAACTGAAAATGTTAGAAGTAATATATAGCAATGTCTACTCTCAGACCACCATTCAATTAAAGTAGAAATCAGTAGTAAAAAGATAACTAAAAATTCAAAAAACGAATCAAGATTAAGCAACATATTTCTTTTAAACATGTTTTTATGTTATTTTAACATATTTTATATGTGATATTAACTTTACAATATTTAGTGTTTTCATTGTAACATTGCATACATGCCTATAACACTTTGATCGTATCCACCTCCCTCGTTACTTTCCCTGATACTCCACAACTCCTGGCCCCTGTTGTCTTCCCCTTGTGTGGTAATATTCTGCTGCTTTCATGTCTTTTTTTTTTTTTTAGATTCTAAATATTACAGAAAATATACTTGTCTGACTCTGGCTTATTTCAGTTAATATAACAATCTCTAGTTCCATTCATTTTCCTGCAAATTATATAATCTGATTCAATATGGCTGAATACTACACGATTGTATATGTGCAGTATGTTTTCTTTATCTATTCATCAGTTGATGGGCACCTAGGCTGACTTTCTATCTTGTCTGTGTGAATCGTGCTGCAATAAACATGGGTACTTAAGTATCCTCACACTGTGCTGACTTTAATTCCTTGAGGTTTAGGCCAATGATGGGTATAGCTCCATTATATGGTAGTTATATTTTTAGCTTTTTTAAAGGAATGTCTATACTGATTTCCGTAGTGGCTGTACTAATTTAAATTCTTACCAGCATTGTAGAAGAGTTCCTTTTCCCTCTCATCCTTGCCAGCATTCACTGTTTTTCCTTCTTTGATGGTAGCCATTCCGACTGGGGTGAGATGGACTCTCAATGTAATTTCGATTTGCATTTCCCTAATGGCAAAAGATGTTAAACATTTTTTAATATGCTAGTCAAGTATTTCTACTTCTTGTTTTCAGGCATGTTTATTCAATTCATTTACTCATTTATTGATTGACATTTTTGTTAAGTTTTTTGAGTTCTTTAGCTTGACATTAATCCTCTGTCAAAAGAATGGGATATTATTCACTGCTGAAAAGAAATTAGCTATCAAACTATTAAAAGACATGGAAGAAACTTATATGCATATAACTAAGTGAAATAAGCCAATTGCTAAAGTTTATATATTGTATGATTCCAACTATATAAGATTCTGGAAAGGTAAAAGTGTAGAGAGAGTAAAATGATGGGGGTTAGTGGGAGGGAGGAATGAATAAGTAGAACACAGGATTTGGGGGAGTGAAACTATTCTGGATGATACTGTAATTGTGGGTGCTTGTTATTACACAATTGTCAAAACTCACTGAATATAAAACAGCAAGAGCAAACACTACGTGACTGTGGGTATTGATAGATTCTGGGTATTAATGAGGTGTCAATGTAGGTTAATTGTAACAAATATACCACTGTGGTATTTAAAAATAGAATTCAAATTGAGGTTGCATAATTAAGACTCATGCCAACTTTATCAATATCAACAGTGCTATTCAAACCTTTTTGTAGCCTTTGCAGCCAATTTGCATAATACTGTCAATTAAAACCTTCTGCATTTTGATTTATGTTAGAAAACATGTAAACTCATTTACTTAAGTTCTGGAAACTTTCAGTTTCCATATAAATTCTTATACTAGTAGAGGCAAGTCATAGATAATTTTTCCTTTCCCTGGAGCTTCATATTTAGTTCTTTTTCTTATACAATGTGATAAAACTGAGAAAACATAAATCACACACTTTTCTTTGAATATTTTGTAAACATTCCTTTTGTTTCAAGAAAATCTTTAGTTGGATTCAACATTACTATAAATCTTTGTGATGCTGTTCCATAATTCATCAAACATTTTCAATGAACACAAGCACATAAAAGTCATTATTTCTTGTTTTCTTTAATATCCAAAAGGTGGCAATGGTTTGTAACATTTATACATATATACAGAATGATCTGACAACTATATCCATAATACTGTCAATAACATCTGCTTCAAAAATTAATCACAAATATTTTCAAGATGTATCCTACAGTAAAAAGTGATAAAAGAAAACACTGGTCTCTTTCTCTTTTTTTGAGACAGGGTCTTGCTATGTAGTTGAGGCTGGCCTTGAACTCACTATGTAGCCCAGGCTGGCCTCTAACTCATGGCAATTCTCCTGCCTCTGCCTCCCGAGTGCTGGCGTTACAGATGTGTGCCACCATGCCAGGCTGGTCTCTTATTTTAAAATTCCAATAAATCCAGATTTTTGACCTTGCATAGCTAGAATAACATCTGTCATGATAAAAACTAGTTTACCATACCTACTCGAAAATTTTTCTTGATATAGAAAATATAGCCACACTATAAATTTGATATCATAGGCTATAAATCAACATTTCTTTATAAGACCATAAGTTTTTTTTGACATGAAATACACAGTGTTAATTGGACACTGTCTCTTCTTTCACAAACTAAAGCTAAAGATAAGTCTTGAAAAATTTCAAACTTTGAATCAAATGATCATTGATATTCTTAGAAAAGTTTCCACTGGGTCTTAATTTAAATGAGATTTTTCCTTTTTCATAAAATAACTTTTTAAAAACTCGATCTCAAATGTTTATTAAAACTTTTTGTAACTGAAATTATAATTTATTCTATCATCTTTCTATACAAAAAGAGTCCTTTGTTGTAAAAATTTAAGCCTTTTTAGGGTTGGGGAAATTTAACTCTTAGATCCTACTAAAAATTGTTTAAATTTTTCTATGGGGCATCAATTATGATTTCATGTAACTAATTATTTGTGTTGTTGCGCTGTTGTTGTTCTTACTATTCAGAAAAAACACATCAAATTTCTTTATTTGGTGCATATAATATTAAATTTTTAACACCACTATAATGTAGTTTGTTTTGATTTTTTTTGTTTGTTTGTTTCTGTTTCTCTCCTGGAGTAAATTGCAATGGTCAAGCATCATGGAATTTGTGGCATGTCTTCCAGCTTTTTTTCTTTATATTCCGGACATACTTGTAGCACTATCATTTCCACTTGATTCTCCATCAATAACGTCTTCATTTGAAGTTTAAAATTTGTCTATATACTTAAAGTACAAAAAATAATGTAACTATATTTAAATTAACATTAAAAATTTACATGGATAGAACAATAATTGATACAGTGTGAGTAATGTGTTTAAATATTAGGGAGTGATTTTCTATGGCATTTTTGCATATCTCGTTACAGTTTTTCAAGGATGTTTGTATGTAGCAAATAGTGTTGGAACCTATTAGCAATGTTTTACTCTTGGTGAGAAGGAAGACGTGTTTACTGTCTAGAATAACAGATAACACCTTCCTAAGGGCCAATGTTGGGCAGGTTTGCTTGCTGCTCTCTTTTATAAGATTAGGGGTTTCCCAACACAGGATTGCTCAGTTGTGAGACAGATCCACTATGCTTTCTGCATCCAGGTCGGGCCACTATACGTGCGGAAACGAAGGCAGACAGGAAGAACCTGAAGCCCATTTTCTGATTCTCGTGCTTTGTTGAATAAACTGAGTCCTCCTGAGCTTATTGTTTCCTTATAGACCCAATCTGTGGAAATGTGGACAGGAAACCTGGTAAGTTTGCATCATGTTTCAGCTTAGGAGCTGTTTAAATCCACAAAAAAAGGTATTGTAATGTTACAGTGTTACACAGAAAAAAATAATTTATACTGGGCCACACTATTGACACCAGAGACATCAGGGTGTGTAACAGTATAAACAGTATCACACTTTAACAGTATCAACAGCACATATGTCTACCATATGCACTAAAATAAAACAATATTTTCGGCTATTCATACCTAAAGAAAACTGTAGTCTTAACAAAACAATATTTGTGTTAAATGGAAAAATATTTCGTGTTGCTTTAACATTTACATTTGAATTCATTAGAACTAAATAAATTTACAAATTCAGTCTTTCATTGTATTAGTTACATGAACTTACTGGCCACATGTGGCTAATGGGTTCATATGGGACATTTCTAACACTGTAGTTCTCCCTTCATTATCTGTCTAGCTGTCCATCCACAAGCGCATACACATATGTCTTAGCCAAAGGGCTCTAGAGTCAGTGGTTTGCAAGAGAGCAGATTTAATACAGGACAAGTACAAATTACAACATTCACACACAAGCCAAATGCAGGAAGAGCGCAGAACGTCTATCCAGGCGCTGGAGACCCGAAAAATCTGATCAAGGGCTGGGCGCCCACCACAATATCCCATGTAAGCCTACATCTGCACTAAAAGACTGCCGAGATCTATGCCGGAGCCAGGATAGGATGCTTGCAGCACAGCTCCCCTGAAGCAAACAGCAGCCATCCTCTATGACGGCCAAGCCCCGAGCTCCTCTTGCTAAGAGAACAGCCAAGTTTTCACTTTAGGGAAACCAGCCGCCACAGGGCTTCTCCTGGGAAACAGCCGGCTGCTATCTTCTGCTCCCGTTCTCCTTTATGTTGTGTCAGCAACAGTCCTCAGGTGGATCTTCTACGCCCAGAACCACATCAACACAATCCAGCTGGGCGTTCCAGCTCAAGCTGACCACAATAAGTCCACTACGACATATATCTACACATACACACATGTGCGCACACACACACACGCAGACATAAAATGTATTCTATGTACATATTTTTACTTACGTATAAAATATATCACAGTTCTGTGGAAGAATAGAACTAATAAAACATATATTATGTGTATATATATATATAATTATATGAGGGGATTTACTGGATTGGCTTACATGAGGTTACACGATCAGAGGCTGAGTAGCTCACAGGATAAAGAGCCAGAGAAATCTGCATGCTCAGTGTATGAAGCTAGAGGGCTCCGAACAAAAGGACCTGACCGCCCTAGCCTGAGACTGAAGGGCGGGAGATCCCCGAGTCATCAGCACAAGTCAGCATTCAAGGAGAGAAGAATCTGTTGTCTGAGGCTCATGGGCAATGACTGCAGCAAAAAATACAGCCACTGAAGAACTGAGCTCATGATTGCTTGTGAGCCTTTCCCTGGTGCTGCTGGGCTCCCAGCCTCCTGAGTCTTTCCGCCCACACACAGGGCCCATCTTCTGCCCTCAGTTTTCTGACCCATTTGCCATCCTCTCTGGAAACGCCCTCACCGACACATCCTAAAATGTGCATTATCATTTTTCTAGGTGTCTCTCAGACTGGCTGACCATCAAGATTTACCATCAAGACTCACCATCAAATAGGTACACACAGCATATATGCATTTTCACCTCTGATTGATACTTTTATTTCATTAAGCATTATAAAATATTTGAGCAAAGTAGTTTTCATTTTAGGCCCCTAAATCAATCACAAGCATCTATAAATAAGTATTTGGAGAATGGGGAGAACAAAACAAGGTAAGATGGAGCTTATTCATAGGGCTCTTCAGATTTTGTACATTTAATCTTTTTTACAGTCCTCTCAAATTTCTGGATGAGACTTACATTTTAACCTTGAATGCAATTGTTTTTAATTTACACACTCATTATTCAAAGAAGCAATAGAGTCAGAGCTAAATAGGCACATTAAAAATATTCTAGCCTATTTCCAAGAGGGGTGGTTTATAGTAATTGTACCATTGTTTGGAATTATTGTCAGGATCAACTGAAAACTACTATATTGTCATGTCTCTAGTTAAGAACCTAATGTTTGTGGATTTATTTAATTAAGTGCATATTTGGGAGTTGAGGAGGACCACCCACCATCTCTGTGTAGCTTTCCTAAAGGAGTACATAAAGCCATATATGGCTACAATGTAAATCCCCAACCCATTTCTGCTTGGAAATTTTGTAAGATTCCAAGGTTAACCTTTCAAACTATGTTCCTCACGATTCTTAGTCACAACAAAAATCAGCCCTGGCTAATTCACATAAAAAGGAATTTATTAGAAAAATACTGGGCAGCTTGCATAATTTCTGAAAAATGCTGGAGATGCAGGCCTGGATTACGTTTGACCGGAAACTGCCAAACCCTTCCCGGAGAAGTAACCTCGTGAGTCCCTCCGTGGACACTGTTGCTGGCACACACAGCACAGCTTGTCCCGCAAGCCACCAACACTGAGTTCTGTCACTAAGATAACCATCACAGCCTCCATCCTGACAGAGTAGGATCTGCTTCATCCTGCTTTCTAGTGTCCCAACTTTTTATCTAACGTCTAGGGGGGTGTGTCGGAGTGGCCAGCTTAACTGCAAGGGACACTGACTTTCACTCTAAACACTGGAGGGAGGGTCTCCGTCTCATGCCGGGTGCGGGAGGCTTCTAATGCAGAAGGAGGGTCCAGTTCTGGGCAAGAAAATAAAAACAAAGAAGGAAGGGAGAGAGGGAGGGGGAGACAATTTACACAACAGTGCTTCAGGACCCTTACGCAGAAATGCATAGAGAAGTGTACCCTCTGCTTCCTACCAGATCTCACAAGGTGACTGAAGCCCCAAAGAGCCCATTACTTCTGATGGGGCCGTTCTTTATAGGATATGGCCTGCATTTTATCCAATCGATTTTCTTCTTAAATATTCTGAAGTGAACATAAACAGTTTTTGTTATATACAAATGTATCTATTTAAATAAATACTGTATCATGATTTAAATTTGTCCCTAGGCTTCTCCTAAGTAGAATCATAATAGTAATGTCTTTCATTAATATTTCAAAGAGGCGGTTTGGTTTCATGGAACAAAAATAAAAAATTGAAGTCAGAGAGATCTACCCTCCTTTTCCTTTAAATTGAAAATTCAATCTTTCTTGAATGCTATCATCTGTACAGAAAAGACACACTGTACAATGAACATCTGTCTGTTGCATTTGATGCACTTTTCTGTGGTCCTTTAGCCCAGCAGGAAACATCTTTGTACTGGAAAGTGATTTCCTATCACGCATTGTGTCCGGGTGAAGAAGCACAGGACTGCATGTTGGTGTTCAGCAATACAGTCATCCCCTTCTCTGCCTTCCTGGGAGTCAGAGAGACTGGAAACCTGGAGACAGACCCCTCTTTCCTGGCCAGGCCTGAGCTGTACTGATCATGGGGGACAGTAATTCCCATCTCAGGGGCTACTTGGGAGGGTAATTCATAGTGCACCTCCAGGTGGCAGTCCCTGCAGATCTAAGTGTAAGACAAAGTTCTCTGAGTGTTCAAAGCCTAACAGAGAAAAACATAGATGTAGATTAAAACTATGCAGGGATTGAAATTATTTTGGGAATATATAAAAAATAATGAAGCACAAAATTTCAGGGACAAATGCGAGAAAATTTAAAATTTAACTAATCTGTGGAGAATATGTGGGAGTTACAGTGTGCTAAACAGAGAAATTAATATACAGAGTTATAGTTTATATCTAGATTTCCCACCTAAGCCTTGTGTGTGCATAAGTGAGGGTTGGGGGGTGTGACTGGATCATGGCGATGTTATAGCTGACTTACTCTTAGGAGATGGCGTCTGGTGAGAAGAAGCAGGTCCTGGGGGCATGACCTGGAAGGGCATAGCTCCCTTTCCAGCTGCTCCCTTCACTCTCTGCTTCCCGGCTGCCATGAGGTGAGCAGCTTTCCTGCAGCCAGACCCTTCCTCCATGGCTTATGGCCTGAGAGTCCACCACACAAGGAAGAAACTTCTAAAAATGAGCCAAAATAAACCTTTCTTCCTTTAAGTTGCAGGTGTCAGGTGTGCTGTCCATGGACGAGAAAGTGACTGAGATATATAAAAAGAACAGAAAGAAAATACAAAGGAAAAAAAGAGGATTTCTGAAAGAGAAGAAAGTAAAGAAAGCTGTGGATGTTCAAGGAACATGTGGGACCAATAGTCGAAGGTTCTTTTTAGGTCATGTTTTACTGTAACATGAACGCCATGCAGGAAAAGCGACTGAGCGAAGAACATGCCGTGGGAATGAGGGGTCACGAGGAGCGGCTCACCTAGGACTCCTTTAACCCAGGTACCAGTTCTCCTGTACAAGGTCATCATTCCTCTGAGAAGATTCAAGGTTAGTATTGTCAGACCCAGTTTTATTCAAAGAAACTGATGCTTCAGGTTTTTATGGGAATTCAACAGTTTGTTAGGAGTTAGCAACAATTCAAACTTTTTAAAAACTCTACGTGTCAAACATGTGCCTGGACTGAATCCAGCTGGGGGGGTCAGCAGTTTTTAAATTCTGCTGTAGGCAATAAAAAGTCTTTGGGGAGTAAAGGCAAGTACCGTTAATATTTCACACTTGTCTAAGCTGTGTGAATGATGGAAAGAACTGATACTTAAGAGGAATAGGTCAAAATCTACACAAGGACTTTTTAAGTGCCATCAGCACTAGGTAGATGGTAAGATCAAAGGTATTATTTGGAAATGAAACCCTAAGACATCATGACAAACAAGATGAGAAAACAAGTGGGAAGAAGACAAAGATGAAATGTCTTGAGATTTCCCTAAATGAAGTCACGCTGATGCTGTTACCTGTAAGATTGAAACCAGCAGAAGAAAAACTGAATACCAAAAAAAAAAAAAAAAAAAAAGCACTGAGTCCATTATTTAATCTTACATTTGAATTAAGGATACCTTAGTGGAGATAGTCAATAAACAATTAGTAATAAAGGGTAAGGTTTAATAGAGATGAAGCATGAAAAATGGCTATCTTAAAATTAATTAATTTTAATTGAAATATGATTAAATGGAGTAAAATACAACTCTTAAATTGATAAGTACAGACAACTATTTACCAATATGCCTATAAAGTCCCACAACATTGCCATCATCTTAGAATATTACAATTTATCCTTTCATAGACAATCCTTCTCTCCCAGCAGCAATGCAAATTCTGATTTCTGTCCCCATAAATTAGTTTTGCCTATACCTGAACTTCATGTAAAGGTTTCACACAGACTTTTCGAATCTGGCTTCTTTTATTCAACATGAAGGTTTTGAGACTTAAGCATGTGCATTAGGAGTTCATTCTTTAATGTATTAATGAATAGTTTACATTGTGTAAATACACCGCAGTATTTTTATCCATCCTCCTCTGGGTGGGTAGTCTGTTTCCAATCCTTTGATTCATAACTAAAGCTACAGTGAATAATCTTTGCTATCATAAGTAAAGCTACAAAGAATTTTGGTGGGGAAAAGATTTTCTTTCTTTTACTCACTTTCCTTCTTTCCTTCCTCCTTGTTTTTTGCTGGCATACAGAATGCAAGAGTTGTGTGGTTGGGGAGGCTTCCTCCCAGACTCCACAGGAAGGCCGGAGAGGGCAATGCATGACGCTCTGGGGATGAGGCAGAAGCGGCAGCAAAGACCCGAGGGGGCAAATTCACAGGCGTGTGGAATGTGGGCTGAGGAAAGCTGCATGCCTTGAGAGAAGCCAGACTGGCCCTGTGAGCGGTAAGGACATGGGTGGGGCTGCCCAAGCCTTCGAGGGCACATCTCATCTCAACACAGCATGCTCCTGGAGGTAGACATGCAGCTACAGGATTTACTGTTTGCCTTGCCGTTTTTTGATCTTGCTTTAATTCAATTCTTTTCTATTTCTCTCTTTTGGAATGGGAATATTTGCCTGTACCACTGTACCATGGGATTTTGTAACTCGCTTTTGATTTCTACAAAAGGCCACAGCTAAAAGTTTGCTTTCACCTCATAAGGGGCTTCGACTTGGACTTTTGAAAAGTGCTAGAACTCTTGAGACTGGAGAAGAAATTATTGCTCTACCAGTTACACATGTGATAATTGTAGTAGGTGGAATTACAAGCTTGCTATTGTGTTTATTTGGAGATTAACTGAGGTTTAAGGAGACATGTTTTGTTGTGAATTTGACAAAGGATGGATTGTGACCATTAATCTTGATATGTCAACTGCCCTGGATTAAGAAATGCATAGCAGATCAGCAGCTTTACCCGGTTTGTCTGGGTGGGTCAGGGAGTCATCGCATAGTTACTGTATATGGCCCTTTGTCGATTTCTCTTTGGCATTCTTCTCTTACTCTGCTTCCTGGCTGCCATGAACTAAGGAGCTTTGCCCTGGCACACACTTCTGCTATGATATTCCTGCCTTGGAGTCACTTACCATGGACTGAATGTCCCAAAGGAAAGGAAACTGTTGCTTACCTAAATTTATGGAGAAGACAGAATAAAAATTACCAATGAAAATGACAGGGTACTCAGAAGCACAGGAGGTAAAGACAAAAAGACTGTGGGCATGAAAATCAAGAAAAGAAAAGATGTTGAGAATAAAAAGTTTTTAGAATATTCTCATGCTTCAGAAAGCCAGACAGATGGCAAACAACAACAACAACACCACACACACACAAATAGGGCAGAGTCATTTTAAGTTTCAAGAAGCTGCTGATTACCTGCCTAGGCAATTTCCAGGAGAGTTGTTGGTGTGATGGCACAGTCATGAATATTTATTGTTTGCCTAGGCGTACTGCAAGGGCTATGAAAAGAAATAACTCCAACCTTTCTGAAATTTATGATCCTGCAAACCCACAGAAGTTATATTCCCACGAAGGTAAAAAAGGATGAGGAATGGGAAGCAAATGAAATTCAAGTCACAAATTTTTTTATAAGGCAACATAAAAGAAATAAATAATATTTGGTAATTTTATGTAAAAACATGTTGAAAAAGAAATTTTGTTTGTTTTTACTTCAAGTCAGGGAATGATTCTACTGGGTATCAGGAAAAGGAAAGGATAAAAGCAGAAAGATGTAGAAAAGCAGAAAAATATTCTACAGAAATAGTGGTATATTGAGCACAAAAGAAACACAAGATGGAATTCCTTCAAAAAAAAGGCTAGGTAAGGACTCAATTTCGATAAAAAGGGGAGCTTTTTGACCTAAGGCATTTGGAAATTAGGAAAAGATGAGTGTTCTTGGAGAAGAAATTTTGCTCGAAGGATAAACCTAAAGTGAGAAATCTAACATGAGTAATGAGGAGTGGTAAGAGAAGTTATGAGGGGAATAGTAGGAGGAATTGGTCAACATAACTAAAAGGAATGATAAAAAGCATAAAGTACCAGCATAATTCAGATATTGTGCATTAAACGTCAATCTTAATGTAAACATATACACTTATTCTCAGAATTCTTGACTTCCAGGATAAATGAGTGAGTGAAAGAAAGAAAGAAAGAAAGAAAGAAAGAAAGAAAGAAAGAAAGAAAGAAAGAAAAGACAAACCTTGGTTGACCCCAGATTAACTTTGAATGGCATTTGTAGTACAAATGGAAGGGCTGGAGAATTTTGGTTAGGTGGGTGTGTGTTTGAAGTGATTGCCAATAAATTGAATACAGAAGGAAAAAACTGGTATGATCAACTGAGAGAGGAGAGAAATAACCAAGTAGACTTCCTATTCTATGAACTAATGGTGTGCTACAGCCAGGTACACCAGCTAAAGAGGTGATGATGGACACTGTTCCCAACTCTGTATTTGGTGACATCATAGTGACCATGAAATTAGCCACAGTGCAAAGATTTACACCATGACAGTTACCCACTGTAGCGAGTCAAGGGCTCCCTTCTGCGCTGTCACCCAACTCAGAGGCAGTTGTGAAATAGTTACCAGCATACCCCTTCTACTGTCACATAGTAAAATGTCCGGTTTTCCTCCTTCCAACTAAGGTAGGTGGTTAGGGAAAAGGAGAATTTACTGTCAAGTAACTCTGTAGTTATAATTGTAAGCATATTGTTAATAATGACACTAAAATCATCTGTGATGAGATCAGGAAGAGAGGATAGTTGTGGATTAAAAGTAAAAATCCTTAAATATAAATGAAATGTGATGTTATTATAAATTTTAAAGATGATGGAAATAAGATAAATAATGTGAAGCTTATGAAAAGGAGTGGTTCATAATGCTTGTCAATGAAACAATAATTTGAAAAGCCACAGTAATGAATTACAAATATTAAGCTAGAAAAAATTATATTTTACACTAAGTTCTTAACAGTAGTCTTAAGAGCTGAGGAAAGGAATTGTAATTTGGGATCCAACAATATTCCTTGTATTCACCCAAGATTTCTATTTAGTTGTAAACACTTTTATCCTTAGCATAGAAGCTGCCCAATACCTGAAATAAATGAACAGATAGTAACCTCCCCAAATAGCTCAAGTGTCATATTTACTTGTATTTTCAGAAATTACACGATGCCTAGTAATTGATATGTTTTGCTTAGTATTAAAAGTATTGTATTAATTCTTAGGAATTATGTTGACTGCTGATGGGCCTAACAGTTAAACAGAAAGTAGATATTATCTAATGAAGTAATGAGAAATTAAAAATGGAAGCTTCTGAGCCATAAGATTCTCTCTGTTTCTGTTATATTTACATTTGGGGGAAAAGTCTCCTCTAATGTTCTGTGCCACATTAAAATATAACTTAATGAATAATGGTAAAGAATTAATTAAGTTATATCCACAAATCCGATTTGCTTGTAGAAAGAGAAGCAGACACACTTATTTCTAGAAATATATTATTGGAATCTTAGTAAAAACAATGGAGAAAAATAAATAAACAAACAAATGCACATCTTAAACATCAAACAGCCTAGGAAAAGTTCACACACATCCCCACAAGAATTATACTTCCCAAAAGATAGCTGAAACACCCGGTGAATTGGCTTGAAAATGGACATTACTTACCATGGGAAATGTTGTTGGAATTTGATGTCCAGAAACCTTGAGAAAGTGCACTTGGGGAGGATTTGTGTGTTTTTAACTATCTTGCGAAACACACATAAATAGACTTTTTCAACAAAGTATCTAATATAATTATCCAATGTCCACTCAAACTTTTTACTGTCTTTCTGAAGGTCTCGGTTTCTTGAACCAAATGTTCCCAATAATCTTTTCAATATACTAAGCACAAACATGTGTATATCATTAGGCTAAAACTATACTTGTTCAAGACCATTCCAAAATACTGAAATAAAAACCCACAAAAGATATCCCTAAACTCTATTAATTTAATAAAAGAATGTATTTTTACACTATCTCCCTCATACATTATTCTTTTCTCTCCTCACTTCAGGGAATATGAATTCTCAAACCCAGAGGAAAGAGAAACCTCCCACCTTTATTCTTCCTGAGCTAGGCTCATGCTCAAAACCAAAAGTGATGAACTGTTCCATCCTGCAAAGACTCAGTGACTCCCAGCTCTGAAATTTGGAGACATGGAATGGTCTAGAATTTTCCCAGCAAGCCTTAATGATGTTAAAACTTGTTAACAATGGGGCGCATCAAGACAGTGAATTGTGAAGAAGACAAAGAAAAACAAAACAGAACAGGAATACAAAATAGGCCTTGGGGTTTTTTTTCTTTTTTTTTTTCTTTCCTTTTTTTTTTTTTTTCTTTTTGACAGCTCATTGTCCAACAATCCTAATTACTAAACTTTTTAGGTTTCATTTAAAGCTGCAAAGCTTCCTCAGGAGTAGAGTAGCCAGACCCCAATACAGAAACGCAGGGGAATTTACTGGGCTGCAAGTGAAACACAGTCGTTACCCATTTTGCTACCCCGGGAAGGTCTATTTAGGAAGTTCCTAGAAGAATCTGGGCCAAGACAGTGTAGGAAAGTAACATGGAACCAGGCATCAAGAAGGCAAACATTTCTGCAATTTGTTAATCATGTAACCACAGAGAATTTACTTAAACTCTGTGTCTCACACTGGCATGAATTTGAAAAATTAAAGTAAGAATTGTGTTGACTATTGACCATAAATCTTTAAGTGTTGATCCATAAATCTCTATGTAGTTGTGTGCATATATATAAATTTTTTTGATTACTTACAATTCCATTTTTTCTAGATTTTTAAATAAAATAGTATCCCAGATTATATAACCTAAGGTTTAACTACTCTAAATTGACCCTTTTACCATCCATATTAAAACAATTTGTGGCTGTAATTAACAAAAGTAATGGTTTTAATCAATAGGCATTAAAATATTTTTGTTTTACAGTTAGGATAAAATGCTAACATTGATATTACCAAGAATGACAAATATTATTTATAACATAGATCCATAATCTAGAAATAGGAGAGGGAAATCATTTTTGTTGTAGAGAATTATTCAGGTATCTTAAAACTGTAGGTATACCTTTGCCTCAAAAATCTATAGAAGTATTTATTTTACTGTAACTTATGTAAAAATTTATACTTATCAAGTAGTTTATGTGTTAATGTATTATCCTCGCTTCTCCTCTTAAATTTCAATAATTTATTCCTTTATTTAAAACTGAAAGTTTTATCTTCAAGATCTGAAAAAGATAAAGAAGCCCAGTTTTATTACTTTTATTCAATGTATTGGAAGTCCCATCCAGTGTAGTAAGGTAAAAGAAAGAAATAAAGGGCCCCAAAATTGGAAAAGAAAAAGTTATATGGTCACTGATCACAGATGACATGATCTTATATGTAGAAAACCCCAAAGATTTAACAAAAACAACTATTAGAATTAATAAACTAATTCAACAAACTTATAGAATAAAGGATCAACATACAAAATCAGTATCATTGCTATACACCAAGAGTGTATTATCTGAAATAGAAATCAAGAAATCAATCTTATCCCTAATAGCTGCAAAAATAGTAATTGAGAATAAATTTAACTATAGAGATGAAAGATAGAAATTTGTAAATCATTCTTGAAAGAAATTGAAAAGGATCCAAAAATTAGAAAGACATTCTGAGTTTATGGATTAGAAGAGTCAACAGTTTTAAAATGTCTGTACTACCCAAAGTGCTCTAAGTATTGAGTGTAATCCCTAGCAAAGGTGGGCACTGAGCACATTCTTCTAATCCCAGCTCTTTGGAAGACCAAAGGGTGAAGCCTGGGAGTTCAAGGGTAGCATAGACATAGCAAGACCCCTACTAAAAAAGAAAAAAAAAAGCCATTTTTTAAGGAATTAGGGGAAAGACTCTAAAATTTCTGCAAAAAATCTGAATAGGTAGAACAGTCTTGCAGATCAAAGAAAAAAATAAAGAAATTATACTGCCTGCCTCAAAAATACTATTACAAAGCTGTGGTAATCAATACAGCATATTATTAGTATAAAAAAAAGATACATGGGTCAGTGGAAGAGAAGAAAGAACATAGAAGTAAACCCACATCTCTACAGCCAAGTGATTTTTACAAAGGTATTGAGAACACATACTGGTGAAAGGACAGTGTTTGAAATATATGGCTCTGGTAAAATTGGATCTGCATACATGAAAAAATGAAACTAGACCCCTATCTTTCACCAGTTACAAAAATAACCTCTAAATGGCTTAAAGACTTAAATGTAAAGCCTGAAACTATGATGCTAATAGAATAAAACAAGACATGCTTTGAGACATTGGAATAGACAAGGATTTTTTTTTATAAAACCCAAAAACCAAGGAGGAAAAAACCCCAAAAAAGATGAATAAGATTATATCTAAATAAAAACCTTCTACACAATAAAGGAAACAATCTACAGAGTAAAGAGATAACTCATACAAATGGGAGAAAACATTTCCAAACTACATCTGACAAGTGATTATACAGGGTAAATATTCCCACTCCAAAGTGACGAATGGGGAGATAGAAAAGAACAGAACTGAATGAATATATATACATATAAATAT
>PVJO010026548.1:0-20863 GCA_004026905.1 Hystrix cristata
AAAAAAAAAAAAAAAAAAAGGAAAGGAAGAAAGACAAAGAAAGAAAGAAAGAAAAAGAAAAAAAGGATAAAAGAAAGAATTCATGTTAACTCTGAAATCTGCTGACTGGATACTTAGACAAGGCTTCTATGTTGTGTTTTAATGTAGAACTACTAATTCTATAGAAAATAGTGTCTTTGCTATTAAAGCCATCAACTGATTAAATGAGACATTCACACATTATGAAGGGTAATCTGCTTTATACAACTTAATGATTTAAATATTAATCACATCCAAAAAGAGACAAAAAATATAGCAGCATTTACATGGTTATTTGATAAAATAACTGGGTACCATAGCCTAGAAAAACTGGTACATAAAATTGGACGTCATATTCCCATTTCATAAATGAAAGAATAGAAATAGAAAACTTTTTCGCAAAATCAACCAGCTACTGTAGGGCAAAGCTAAGATAAAAAAGGGGCAAGTTGTTCCACAGTCTGAATTCTTAACTACTAATCCAAAGCGATCCTTTCTTCCTGCCTTCTTTTGCCTCCTTATCTAATGAAAGATTACAGAAGGGGGACAATGGAGTCTTCCCTCTTATCCTTTGGGTGAGGTGATGGCATAATGCCCTTATTTAATTGCATTGAGATTTTGATTATTAACAATGAACAAATGTTCACAATTAGGGAAAGTGATCAAAAGAAACTTTGGGTATCCATTTGTTTACAAGTGCAAAGATAAATGAAGGATTTGGACCAGATGGCCAATTCACATCCCTTTCAATTCTGAAAATTTAAGTGTTGATGTCATTCACCTGTTAATGCTTGTTAGTTACTGAAAATAACGAATGAGTTATCATATTTTTAATATCACCATATAATTCATATTACCAATTTTATAAATCATATAAACAACAAATGGCAATGAATGAGTTACCATATTTTTAATATCATCATATAATTAATATTACCAATTTTATAAATCACACAAATACCCAGTAAATACTGACTCTTGCATATTAGCTGCTTCTTTGTTGTTTACTCATTGGTATGGTACCAAAAAAGAACTCCCAAGTAAAGCCTAACTACCAAGAGTCCAAAGTTAGCCTCAGAATGGTACTCTGTATTTCTGCAAATATTATTTTGCATTTTATTTTCATTTTCGGCATATAGAATGAAAATGAGTATGAAATTCTTCCCCATATCTAGTTTGTAAAGAGGCAGTGATAGTTTTAGATGATAGACACTAACTGCAACTTTTTAATAGGCTATTGCTCTTGGTTAAAGTTTCCTCAGAGAACTTGACTTTAATCTTACCCTTACAGAGGAGCTTCTATTTACAAATTGTTTTTAAGTCTTTTTTCTTAATGACATTATATCCTACTAAACTCCATCTATTTTACCTCCTATCTGTGTACTCTTTCTGACTCCAAATTTAACAGAAGGAAAATTAACTTCCGTTTTACTCAAGGATTGCATTAACTCATTTCCTACTAAAGCAAACTACCACTGTTCTATCTACCCCTTGCTATACTATCAATCCCATTACTCGCCAAAATTCTAAATGCTAGTGCTGTGAAGGAACCAGTTCTCTCCCATAGAAACTTTGCAAAGGTGGCTTCACTCTATGGACAAATCTCTAGAATTTCTCATCTTCATGTGTGCACCTGGAGGAGAGTCCATCAACACCTTCCACTATGACCACTGAGGAATGGAGGAGACGGTGAGTTGTGGAGCATCAGAAGAAAGTAAGAGTAGGAAGGAATGAAAAAGGAAGCTTTAGAGCTTGGTCTGCCACAGTGTTTGTCAATAAGGATCAACTATGACAGCTGGACGCAGCGCCCTATACCTCTAATCTCACCGCTGAGGAGTCTGAGGCAGGAGAATCCTGAGGTCAAGTTCAGGCCATACTGCATAGTCAGTTCAAGGCCAATCTGGATTACATAACTAGATTATGTCTAAAAAATAACACACACACACACACACACACAGAGAGAGAGAGAGAGAGAGAGAGAGAGAGAGAAAGCCAACAACAGATTTATGAGTTTACTTCAAATCAAGATTCCAGAATTTGTCTTCAATAATTCCAAGTTATTAGATTGGATGGGAGAACCCTGAATTATGAGTTTTAACTAGCTCCACATGTGAACCATTAACACCTTTGGGAAAAAATGGACCAAAATAATACATATCCTTATGTTTCTAAAGCCTTCCCTGAGCTCGCTATGCTTTTGGTTCATTTTACCTGATTGACGTGACTACAGATATTCAGCATTAATTTCATGCATTTCTACTTTCTCATATTTTGTTAGGTTCTTTGCCATCATATTTCCTACTTTTGTTATTTTCTTTTTATTCAATCAGAGCTAATTTTATACAAATATCACTCCTAACTAGCATCCCTCCTGCTGTTCTATCAATTCTGCTATAATATCATACTCAAAAATCTCAAAATTCTGACTTCTCTCCTATACTTTCCAAGCATGCCTTTACTTGGGTTTTTATCTTTTCCCTGGTCACTTTGTGTCTTCACACTCTCAGGAGACTGATATTTATTACATGACAGAGACCGTGAGTAAGAGAGATGAAGAATAATGTGGGTCAACGCCAAGGTCTGGTTCTATATATCATGTTATTTGATGGTCGATGACCCCCTTTCCCACAAATCTGTAAGGATAATGTGCATCATATGTGACTGCATAGATTGAGAATCAGAAAATTCTGTCCCCCGAGGCTGTACATTTGCCCCTTCACCTGAGACAACAGGGCTTTTAGCAACCTGGCATCCACTCACTCAACTTAGATGACATTTCCTTTGTCATTTGAGTTAATGGATGTACGATAACCTTATCAAAGTGTAAAAGGACGCCGCAAAAGGCACTCCAGTTTTGCTGCTATTTCTAGTACCTTCAGAAGATGACATGACTGATGGATCAACCCTAAATGGAGCCATCGGCCCTGCCAGTAACAAATACGCATACACTGCTGCTAGCTCATATGTCAGGAGCGCGGCGTATTCTCTTCAGACAATAACTTAAACTTAACTTCAAAAATTTCTTTGAGTGCAACAAAGTAGAATGAATATTACCATAAAACTACAACCGAAAATTACTGTTATGTTTGTTACAGAGAGCCTAAAATATGTAATGATAAAACACGGTAAGTGTCTGAGGAATATGTAACTGTGCTTAAATTTCTCAGGGACCTCTGGGATATTCAAGGTCAAGCTAGGTGTTTGATTTGCATATGTCAATAAGGAAAGAGGCTTTAGCGGGGTGAATACAATAGGATTTACTATCAGGAAGAGTTCCATTCAATTACAGGCTACGGCCTTACAACTTAGTTTGTGCAAACATGTAGACAATTATGTCTATCTCATAAAGTCATTCGAGGAATTTTAAGGAGACTTTTGTAATTCAGTTTAAGAACTAAATTTTAAGAGTTACATAAAATACATTACATAAAATAACTGTAATATGGCACATATAATGTTGTCAAGAAAACTTGCCCAGTGATTTCAAAGCACAAAATAAGAACTACAAAGTCACTGTGCTTACAGGTGCTTAAATATCTATAAGCAGGCAATGAAATGAAAGAAAGCAATAAAAAGTATAGTTTTTATTGGTCATTTTGTTTTGGGGTGCTTTTTGGTTTTCTAAAATATTTTATGAAGATACAGAAAACGTTGTTTAATTACTCTTGCTTTCTGGATGCCCTTGCTATGTCACTTAACTTCTCTCAATTTCAGTTTATACATTTATAATTGTACATAATTAAGCTTAATAATGAGATCCTTAAAAATGAGGGATTTACATTCACTGTAAGATATGTACTACGTCAAAAAAAATCCTGATACTGTGTTCTCAGAGGACTATGAGATTTTCTCCATCAAAATTCTAGGAATAAAATTAAACGGAAAGCCAATATTGATAAGGGGAAGCCTGAGGAGGACTGGTGATTTATTAATATTTATTCATAATAAATGCCATGCTTTTGCAATAGCCTTAGGAAAATTAAATATCAAACCAGTAAAGAAAAATATAGCCTTATCATTGTAGAGATGAACTGGACCAAAGAATAAATTAATTTTTACATTTAAACAGCTTCTTTAAGTCAAGCATCATACTAATGACAAAACTGATTTCTGTAATTCAGAAGTAAATCTTAATTTTGATTTTTCCAATGGAAAATAGACACTGAGCATCTGCTTTTTCACTCTTACCCATTCTAACAAAAATGTGCTCTTTTACTGGGGATTCACCTCAGTGGTTAGAGTGCTTACCGAGCAAGCACAAGGCTCTGAGTTCGATCCCCAGCACCAAACAAAAGCTCTTTCATCCATGTACTGGTCAAAATAAACAAATAAATAATTAAAGTTCATTCACTAGATGAATGTATGAATGTGAAAGCCCTTTTAAAAGAGAAAAGCTCTCTTTATCTTGGGTTTAGTGCTGGCTCGTGATCTTAGGAAGACAGTAAATGTAAAATTATCCATGCGGAAAAAGGAAAATAGTTCTCATTGTCTATCACTTGAATAAATAAAATGCTAATGTCATACTTTCATTCTGGTTCATTCTTAGTGGTGACTATCCATTCAAAGTTATTCTTAACTAATTTTCTCGAACAATATTTTTTCCCTTAATCTAGGTAAACTGTCATTTCATCACTTAACGAACTAGAAGAAGACATAAAGCCTGTTTACACCACATCTTCTATGTAAGTGTAAAAACACCCACTTCTTCTAAATTTTAATCCAGATTGTACTGTGAGCTCTTTGTAGGAAAACGGTTCCCTAACGCCCTCACTGCTTATCCACACAAAAGAGTTATATTGGGGTTGTAATTTAACAGAAGATTGTTTGAACAAGTTATGCAATCCACTTCTCCACCTACGTTTTATAAGATGATGATCTCGCAGTCCATATGTGTTAGTTTCCTGGGCTGTCTACAAGCTGAGCTAGTTTCTGGTGACAGCTGGCAATCCACAACACTTCTTATCTTACTGATGCTACACTCCGTCTCTGTCTCCATCTTCACACGGGCTTCTCGCTATGCCTCTTCAAGCCACCTCGTCTATGTCATGTCATCTGTCGTGCTGGCAAGGAGCCCGACCTTTTCCTGTCATCTGATCTGTAATTGTTACATTAGATATTACTTTATTTCTAACTTAGGTCACACTTGCGTTATTGGAGGTCAGGATACTCACATGAAATCTGGGGAGATAAAATTCACTGATAGTACACCATTAAGAAGAAATATCCTGGAAAGACTCCTCTGAAGAGTTGAATTAACTGAGTTTTTTTTCTCATTCCAACGTAAACCACACAGAGGTTTACCAGCTACCAGACTGTCATGGAGAATAGAGTATTATACTATTACCACTGCTCTGTGGTATTTATTGTGTAGAGACCACTTAAAAACGATTTAGTCTACAACTTACTCTAATAGACCTATGCTGTTCACCATATTACCTCATATATTGATTTTATTTCCCATGTGGTTGAAGATGTTGCATACAAAGATAGAGAAAAAAGGCTCCTATAGTTCTATGGGACCATTCATCACCTATCAGACTGGCATCTTCTCACATAGGTGAGGGAAGATATGGCACCTGAGTCCCTAACTGATGCTACTGTTTTAAAAAGGCAGCTGTAGTCATCCATTAGCCTGTATTTTCAGAGAAACTAGCCAGAGAAAACAGCTCTATCAGTACTAAAGAGGCTGCTTTTAAAAGTGACCTTGCTTATTGAATACTCAGCACTGTAAAAGAGTAACATTTTGCACCTCATACACACATTCTCTGGAAAATGCTGTGCAGAATAGAAAGCTCTCGAGAATGATAACAGGTCTGTTAGCAGAAATGAAACTTGTTAAAATGTGACCTAGACCAACCTGCCATCAAATCAGTGAAGCAAAATCCTGTGTGAGCCAACAGAAAGCATCGCACCAACATCGAACAAGACATCATCTCGTGCCTCTGTGTGTGTCCTTTACGGTCCATGCTTAGAATCCTATGAATTTCAAATCATCTGGTGAGAAACTTGCAGTATGATTAAGAATTTAGAAACCTAGCACACTAAGATATATTATGTTGGTTTCCTTCAAGGAAAAGACTGTATTAAAAGAGAAACAGGATGTTAAGTAGAAAGAATTTCATCTAGTTTCAAAATCAGGTCATTTTACCTGATACCTTCCTTCAATTCACTAATTTTTCAATAAGTAAAATAGTGTGTGCTCTGACCCTTTCATTCTGCCAGTAAACAACTCGGTTGACTTATTTGTAATCAAGCTAATGTGGAACAAATTTCTCTCACATTCATATTATATCTAAATGTCAACATTGCCCAGGAATAAAATCCATGATATATTTATTAATATATCATATTTACCTGGGAGGACTTGCTTTCTTGTAACAGAGCAGAGTCATGATATCTCTTTTGTTTGATGAAGTTTCAGGGAGAATTGTTTTCTTCCTTCAACCTCAAAAATATTCTAATGCTACTTACTGACAAGTGGTGCTCCCACAATTTATCCTCAAGACTCTTATAGTTTTTATAATTATTGAGGACCCCCAAGGAGCTTTAATTCATATTTTTGTCTTTATCCATATTTACTGTATTAGAAATTAAAAGTGATTTAAAAATTAAAATTTTAAAAATGGATTTAAGGTTTAAAATATATACAGTTACCAGTTATTTACAAATAAGAAACTGTTATATGGAAATGTAATAAATATTTATGGTATGAAGTAATTATTTTCTGAAGCAAAACTGTAAAGTTTATTATGTGTTTAGAAATTTCCTTAGCTTCTAGCTTAATAGAAGAAACTGTGTTTTTAGCACTATATATAAAGAAAACGAAACCTCATTTAGGTAAGCATTTTCAAAACAAGAATATTTTATTTTCCAAGGTGACCCCATGTGATTTGAACACGAAAACAAGTATATTTCAAGAACATTCTTAGATAGTTGTGGATTATTTTTTATACTCTCTCATGATAGTTCCTCAAAGTTACTTACAATGTGGAATCTGAAACCATATCAACTAATTTCTCATACTACATAACATTAATATCCATCACTTTATCTTGAATTTAAAATAGATATTTTATCCATCCATGAATTCATAAGACAATTTGTTGCTGACATGTAAGTTTTTCAACACAATCCATAGCATGTTATGCAATGTAAAAATTATTACTATCACCTCTGACCCAAGCAGAAAATTGGTAAGTATTGAGAAAACGTCAAGTTCTAATTAGTAAATATAGATTTTTCAAAATTCTGAATTCTTGCTTCCAATATTGAATGTTATAATTAACAAAGTTTTTTGCAAGTTTTGCTTTTATTAGAACATGTTTGCATTACATAATAATGATTACATTCCTCATGGGATATTGGTACATGTTCGCATAACACACTTTAATTCTTTTTTCATCCCCTTCCCTTCCCCTCCCTTCCCCCTCCCTCCATCTCTTAGTCTCTTTCCCTTTTGAACAAGATCCACTTTCTTTGTTTCCTATAATCTTTTATTTTGGTCTTTATTATTTGTATTTTAGGTTTCACTTTAGAGAAAAAAACCATGTGATATTTAAGCTTATATGTCTGATTTATTTCACTTAACATTATGGTCTCAAGGTGAATCCATTTTTCTACAAATAACTCAATATCTTTTCTGGTAGAGTATTGCTTCGACATATATAAATGTCACACTTTATCTATTCATCTGATGGGCATAGAGGCTACTTCCAAGATTTAGCTATTGTGAATGGTGCTGCTATAAATATGAGTATTCATATGTAATATGTAATATGTAATATGATGTCTTTAACTCTTTTGGGAAGATACCTGGAAGGGAAATACCTGGGTCAAATAGAATTTCTACTTTTACTGTTTTAAGGAAATTCTCTGCTGAAGTCTATAATGTTCGTTCTTGTTTGCTTTCCCACCAACAACATAGGAAGTTTCCTTTTTCCCCCTACAGCTCTGTCAGCACTTTTTTTTTTTTTTTTTCCTATCTTGATGATGGCCACTCTTTCTGGGCTAAGAGGGAAGATCAATGTTGTTTTAACTTGCATTTCTCTGATGGTCAGAAATCTTAAACATTTTTTTCATATTTATTCATCATTTATATTCCTTCTTCTGAGAAGTGTCTTCCTTTCAGTTCCTCCTTTTTTTAATTGTGTCTTTTATTCCGGGGGAGTCTAAATTTTGCATTCTTTATATATTCTAGATATTTTCCTCTGGCCAAGGAATATCTGTCCAAAAAACAAAACAAAACAAAACTAAAAACTGTTCTTATCCCAAAGATGCTTATAAGGAAGAATCAGTAGGGTTAGAATCAGGAACGAAAATGGGAAGATGAGATGGGGTCATGTGACTATGAGCCAAGAGTGGTGGGCAGTTTCTAGAAGTTGAAAGTGGCAGGAAAATATTTTCTTCCTTTAAGTGTCCAGGCTTTAGTTTGATTTGATTTGATTTTAGTGCAATTGATTTTGGGCTTTTGATCTCCAGAAAGATACTAAAATTATATTGTTTTAAGAAATTATATGTTTAGTAATGTTTTACAGCAAGCAGCAAGACATTAATATAATAATGGGTGGGAGAATATGAAGTAGAATAGAGAATAATAGTATTAAAAAAACAACTTTGAAGATAGGTAGAAAGAAGTTTTAAAACAAGTTAAAGAGCTGAACGTGGAGATGCAAATCTGTAATCCCAGTTCTGTGAGAGAGTCAAATAGGAGCCTCACAAGTTTAGCCCAACTTGGGCAATTTTGCAACTCAGTGACACCCTGTCTCAAAATGAAAACAGTAACAAAAAAGAGGGGCTGAGGATGTAGCTCAGTGGGGAGGCTCTGGGTCCAATCCTCCCTACATTAAAAATAAGACGGCCTTTGGTAGGAAAAATGTTTCAACCACTGTCATGAGAAGAAAGCAAAAGCATGGTTACCTATGGATACCCTTGAGAGCTCCAGTTTGAACGCCTGTATTTTTCTTATGACACTCACAAAGTCATATACTGAGAGTGAGAAGGAAGGAGATTAAAAGATAATTGAAGACAGAAAAATAGCATCAGAAAGTTGACATGCCAATAGAGTGGATTTCCTGAGAAGAAAAAAAAAAAAAGATAATAATGGCCACATTTAGATTAGTATTAAAATATCCCATTCAAATCCCTATCTAGCTTCAGGAAATCTGCACTATCCAACTCCACGCACCTCAATTCATTCAATTCAATACTCATTTATCCAATGTGTAATATGAACCAAATCCTATGCTAAATATGGCGTCGACCTACTTTAACGCGATCACTACTCTAAGAATTTCATAGTTTGAAGGTCAAGAAGAAATCAAGTCAAAGAGTGACTTTAAATAGAATGTAAGAATACTGTGTCTCGGGGCAACCAAGAACCTGATCATAATTTACTAAAGTGGAGGACAGGAAGACAGTTTACACAGGAGATTAATTTAACTTAATCCTGAAGGAATAGGAGGATAATAACAGAACAAGAAGGTCTACAATAAGAAATTTCCGTGTAAATATGTTACATAAAATACTACTCTAATGTTAAGAATTGTTGGGTTCAAGAACTACTAATCCTATAAATTATACTTATTTTAGTTATTACAAGAAATTATAATGTGTTTTTCCAGCCTCTGAATTTTGTTTTATATTTTAGCTTTAAAGAATAATTTGTCCCTTGATTTCTCTAATTTTCTAATTGAAATTCCCCTAAACTTCTTTAAAAAATTGCAGTTCTGTGCTTTCATTTGTTCGTTTTACATTAATTTCCTTAATGTTCATTTTGTTCCACCAGGATAAAGAGAAAAATATCAGAAAGTTTAAAAAATGCCAGCTTTAATTCATTTTGTTTATAATTTATCCTTTTGATTTGTAGCCTTTTCTAATCTATGAAAAGGAACTGCATTTTCTAATGAAGTAGCCTACGGTCAAAACTTCTAAACCAAAATAGTCACAATAAAGCACACAGAGACGTAGCAATTAAAATGGCATAATAATAGAGCATCACATTGTGATACCTTCCTTTAAAGTAAAAATGCCACCTATCACACTACATCATTAATTTTACATGAAAAAATTCATAAATCCTTTCTTCGCGATCTGCCTGAAGTTAAACTTGTGTAGATTCAGAAACAGTAATTTGTGCCTGACTGAACATAATTCATTCAGTAGCAATTTCTTTTGTTGTAATTGTTGTATTTTTTATTTTATTCTTATTTTTAATTAGAAAATTAATACATGCTAGTCAAAATTCAAAGAATACAGATACTTATAAATTAAGTGCCTACAGTATTTCCTTCCCTTTCCTTTCATCTTCATGAGGACTCTGGATTTCGATCCTTCTTTTTTTCTTTGTAATTCTTCTACAAATACACAAACACACATGGTGGATTTTCCTGTTTTCATTTTAATTATTCTATGAATGCAATCATTCACTACTGAATGACATATTAAAGATATAATTCTAAGCCAATACATAAATTACAAACTAATTTATTTAACTGTTGCTTTTTCCAACTATACATACAGCATAATTCATATTTTTTGACATTCAGATCACTTCTAGTTAGATACTGTGCTTCTAAAAATATCTTTGTAAAACATCCTAAAATGGCAGGGAATGTTTTAGATTTTCAAAATATTTGCCAATATAATATGTTAATCAATGAGATCTTTTGTGTTTTAATTTTCATTCCCCATAATACCTAAGACATTGCGTAGTTTTATGATACAATTTTCTTGGCCATTTGATTCCTGTAAACTACCAATTTACAAAATGTTCCAACTTTATTGGAATTATTTTATTTTAGTGAGCTTTCAAGAATTTTGTGTTTGTGAATAGATTTTTCACACTGTAGCTATGAATTAAATTCCTATTTATTTATTTATTTATTTATTTTTATTAACAGTAGTACATGTTTGCAAGACATAAAGATCACATTCTTTGTGGGGAGTTGGTACATGTCCATCACACATCTCAATTCTTTTTTATCTCCTCCTCTCCATTTCTTGGTCTCTTTTCTATTTGCATAATATCTATCTCCCTATTTCCTATTATCTGTCTTTTATTTTGTTCTTTATTTATATTGTGAGTCTTTCATATGTGAAAAACTATGTGATATTTAAGCTTGTGTGTCTGATTTATTTCACATTGCATTAGAATCTCAAGGTACATTCATTTTTTGACAGATGACTCAGGTTATATTTGTTGTTCCTTCCATAAGCTTCCTCTAATTTCCTGTGGTCTTTGTAAGAGAAATGGCATCAGGATTATCCCATTGAAGATAAACTCCAATTCAGTGGTAAAGTCATTCTCAGTGCAACATTTCAAAAGTTGTATTTCTTATATATTTCCAAATACTGCTCAGTTTCCTAAGCTATCTGCCTCTTCTTGCATCCAGATGGTCTATACTTTTATAGTTTAATTTGATACTGTAAAAATGTCATTTATTGTCGTCATGCTATTTTTATTACATGTAATATTTTGTATCATACTCTAATACTTTCATTTGTTCTGTCGCTTATTCTTTAAATTTTTTTCTAAGCCAACAAATGGTTACCTAGTACATCTACCTTTTCAAAGAAAATAAAAATAAAAATAAAAATTTTATTGTTTATATTTTCATCATTTTCTTTCTGTACTTTCAAATAATTTTCTTCTTTGTTTTACTTTTTCTTAAATTTTAAAGGTGTATAGTGTAATATTTCAATATACATATATAATTACTGCAACAAAGGTAATTAATATAGCCCTCATGTCAAATAGTTAACTTTTTGTATATGTAAAAATATTTAACGTATATTCTCTTCAAAATTTCAAGTACGTAATACAGTATTGATTAATGATAGTCATTATGCTGTACATTAGATATTCAGAACTTATTCATAGTGCATAACTTAAAGTTTATACCTAGTCACTAATATCTCCCTATTTCTTCCCTGTTTTAGTAGCATTTTGAAAATATGTCTGCAGCTACCTTCTTCGATTTTGATTTAAAGCCCTTTGATTAAAATATGGTTATTTTAGTTCATTTTTAAAATAATAGATAATTTCAGGTCCTTCATTTTCTTTTAATCAAAGTTTCTAACTTCATTTTATTGTTTGACATGATACTCTCCCTTGTTAATTTCAGAATATTATTTGACTTTAGCTTCCATTTACTCTTTCATACAATGGTAAGTTTTCAAGTGTTAATTTCAAGTGTATTCATATTATCATTGTATAATATGCTCTACTGAATTTTGAAATTTTTCAAGGCTGTTGAACGTTTGATCATATTTAAAGGGTCTGCATCCTTAGATGAAGGAACATACATTAATATTCAAAATACTGAATATTAATGAATTGACAAACTTAAAATAGTTTAATTAAACTCATCCACTCTAATTGTGATTTTAACAAGTCAGTATTTTATTTTTAGGTGCGTACGAAACATGATGAATGACAAAACAACCCAAATATCTTTTACTCATTTAAATATACTTATTTACTTATATAAATATATTTTACTTATTTAAATATATCATCCCAATGGATGCAAATAAAATGTTTTAAAATTTGATAGTAACTAGGAATAAGAAAGAAGAAATATTTAGAAAACAAAAATATATCTACTTTATTTGAAGTGTTATTTATGGAGTATTCACAATAAAATGTATTCAAATTAAAGCAAAGAGAGGGCTGGGGATTTAGCTCAGTGGTTAGAGTGCTTGCCTTGCAAGCACAAGGCCCCAAGTTCGATCCCCAGCACCAAAAATAAATAAATAAAGCAAAGAGATTTGAGTGAGTTTTTATTAAATCTATGTGGAATTATGATAATATGGTTGATAATATAAATTATTCCCAAACAGTAAAATATAGATGCATTAATACATTTGCACACATACATGGAAATGCTGTATTCTTACTTTATGTTCACATTAATGTGTCTATTCAGAGGTTTGTATACTAATTATGACATGATAGAAAACATCAAATTTTCAAGTAAATTATTTTCCATGATTTAAGCATATGTGTATATGAAATCTTAAAATACACGGTACATACGTGTACACATATATACACTTACCTATTTTTGCTCAAAATTAAATTACTGTAAAAAATCCAAATTTTTATCTATATTAAAGATTTTCTAGTCATAGAAAGAGAAGAAAAATTCAACAAATCGCAATATACTCTATGGCAAAGAACCGAACTCTTTCCCCCTAAAATAAACAACAAGGCAATCCTAGCAAGAAAAATTAATGGTGCCCAGTTTGAAAAGGAAGAAGTAAAACTCTCTTCACAGACAGAGGATACAACCACCTATAGAGAATCCTAAAGAGCCCATTAACATTCTTATGCTAATGAATGAGGTCAGGGAAGTTGTGGATTTAAATTCCACATGGAAAAGCCAGGTATGTGAAGTGGAAGCCAGGTATATGAAGCCAGGTATTTTACAGTAGAAAATCTGAAAAGAAAATTCCTTAAAAAATGATTCTGTTCATAGTAGCATTAAAAGTAAAATAATTAGGACTAAATCTAATCAAGCACAGCCATGTTTTGGTACATGACTACTTTGAAACATGTCCAGTTTGATACTCAATGTGGAAGCAGAGACCAGACAGGGAAGCTGGTGGTGCCTTCATACTGGACTTCCCAGCCTCTTGGACCACAAACAACAACCTTCTCTTATTTACTACTTACACAACCTGTTATATATTTGTCATAGTGGCAGGAATGGCCTAAGACACAGGCCTACGGGAATTCTGGTAGAAAAGACATGAAGGCATTGGAATCTTAATGAGTAGAAGAAAAAAATAACAGGAAGGTGGAAAACTGAAAAATGGAAAGTAGAGAAAGCAGTAAAGCAATTCTAGTTTAGGCCAGTGTCAGAGAGAAATTGGGCCTATCACTTTTGCAAACCTCAGTAAAAAAGAGTGCATGAAACAGTCCAGCCACAATACAAGGAAATGGTATTAAGTAAAGCTACTTAGGCAAAATTATAATTTTAAAGAATTATAAGACACTAAAGATGATGTTTGTTTCAACGGACAGTTACTCATTCTTCTTTTTAACCAGAGAATCAGTTCACAATCTTCTATCTATGGAGATAGTTTGATCCAAAGTTTCTGTGTATAGGATCTCTTGCCAAATCCAGAAAAAAATTTTTTTCTGTGCATTTGCCGTCCCAAACTGCAGTATGTCATTTTCCTCCCTTTGGCTTTATTCTTCTGTTTAAGAAAATATTTAGGTCTAAATCTCTTATCTAAACTCAGTATTTCGTATATTTCCAGCTCTTTGGCATTCCTGTCTACTTTGTCTTTTTCTCCTATGTGGGTTCACTCCCAGCTGGTCATCTGCCATACTCTAGGATTCATATATATTTTAAATGGATTTGATGAATTGGAAAGCTCGAAAGGTATAAATGAAAGTGGCACAAAAAATTTCGGAACTAGAGAAGATAATAGAAGGAGACATTTTAAAATTAAATGCAAACAGTGTTTCAGAGAGTACAAACAGAAGCAGGTGAGGAAGCGATAGTCTCCAAAACCAGAACCAGAGAGGTACTGAAAGGTCAGTCAATGGCGTGTACAACCAAATCAGCAAATATCCCTCTCTCCTCTGGATGGAGAAGAAAATTCATAGGAGGCAGAGTCAGTAAAGGAACTATAAATAAAATTGCTACTCAAAAGCCAAAAAAAAAAAAAATCCAAGTTTTCCACCAAAAGAAAGTTTAAAGTTTAAAAAACATGTGAAGGCACTTAAGGCTATATCTACTAGAATTTATAAACAAATAAATGTTCTCATTAGTTCTGATACATTTTTGAAAATTCAAATCCTCTCGTACAAAAGGGTTGTTATTTCTTCTTTCTGCTCCTTAGCTGTGTGATCTCTTGAAAGGCAAACAAGCCCTCTGAGCCTCAGTTTACCATTACATGGTAAAGGAGCTTCTCTCATCAGATTATCACAGAGATTAATATGTGAAAATTAATGGTAACAGTGCAACGCACGTTATCATTGTAAAATATTAACAACTTTTTATTTGCTTCTTTGGAGATTGGGTTGTTAAACTGAGAGTCGGTTTCCATGGTTGACAAACCAGAAGAAATTATAATCAGAGCATAGATTTAGATTGTTATACAGAAGGGATACAAAATCATAAATGGCCCATTCTCCCAGGAAAGCAGCTCTCTTTGTTTCTTACATATTTTGGACTCTCTGCAACCAAAAGTGAATGAGAGACATTAACAAGTTCTGTGTAAGATCCAAGTACTTAACCTCAAATTGCATTCAGCCAAGTTTGCATTGCCAGCTCTAATGAAGTATGGAAAGATATCTGACAAATATGAATAATGTACTGAGCGTTTAGACAGACCTTAATTCTTGTCAAGTAGTTGTACATAGCTTATTATCTTAGTCACTTTCTCATCACTGAGACATAATACCCAACACCCACAATTTAAAGGAGGAGAGGTTCATTTTGGTTCATATTTCAGTAGTGTCCATCCTCGCATGATCAGCTGGCTGTCAGGTAGAAAAATAGGTTTATCCTGACTCAGTTTATAGAGGTTTCAGTCCATAGTGGGCCGGCTCCAACGCAGGGCCGCACGACAGACTGCGAGGGCAGAGGACAACTACTTATGGCATGGAAAGTTTGAAGCAGAGAGAGTCGAAGGAGTAGCTGGGAAAGGAGACATGACCTTCCAGCCCAAGCCCACAGTGACCCAACTCTTCCGACCAGGCCCCATATACTAACAAAAAGTCAGCTATAACACCCCATAATCCAGTCACTGTGCAAAGGTCCTGCCAATGATCCCACAAGGCTTCAGGGGTCATCTAGATATGAACCATAACATTTACCCTCCAGCAAGACTTTTACCAGTGCTTACACTAGACAGCAATATTTGTATAGATCAGATATATTTTTCTTTCATTTCTTCTGGATGCTTGCTGTATATTATCAAGAGACAGAACAAAAATTCCTGACAATGTTGAATTGGAAATTATATCTCTGAAGAAATGGGCAGCATCCTGGCTCATGGAACTTAGAGTTCTTCATAATCATATTCAACACCATCCAGAAAACAGGATCTTATCCAGATCAGACTGTCTGGAGAGCAGCCACCAGCAAAACCAATTCTAAGTAGTAAATGGGCCAAGTAATTGACCTTCCTTCCTCCAGGAACTTACTGAATATTTTTAACAGCGCTTTTCTTGGCCATTAAGGAATATAAAAGGTATATATGTCCTACCCTCAAAAGACTTATGGATCTTTGTGTAGCTAAGGGAAACAGAAAAAGAATAACAAAAAACTTTGGCAGACTCGATTAAGTAGAGTTGGGACTAAAATAACAATAAAGGAACTAAAAGAACTCATTGAAAGAAATTCATCAGTGTAGGGGATTCAGGATCTAAGTCAGTCGTATAGACCAGGAATTCTCAAACTATGTTTCAAAATCACCTGTAAGGCTTTGAGGATTTCTAAGTAGGTCTGGGTCAAGGCTTAAGAATTCACATTGGTTAAAAAAAAAAAAAAAAAAGAATTCATACTGCTAACATGTCCATGTTACAGCTGCTACAAAGGGGACTGCATTTTGAGAAGCGCTCTCTTACGACCAGAAAGCCACTTAAGCACTCAGCTAGTCAATTTTAGATAACTTTGCAATTTGAGGAGTTGGTGTGTCCATGTTCACACCCCTCCACACACACACACATGCACATGAGAAAAACACAGATATATGCTTAGTGGAATTATAGCTGTAGTTTCTTCTGTGAAATACTGCCAGGTATTATGCTCTAAATGTGTGACCTTGCCCTGATCAGACTCTCCTTCTGTGGTATTTATATGAACCCCGGAGTTTGATTTGCTATGCTACGATGAAACTATTCAGGTATTTTGCAACAAATATTATTTCTGTGTGCAACTTGCTCCTTTGATACTTGTTGACCCTTTCAGGTTTCCTACCTTATACACTTTCTAGATTATAATAAAATATTTACCTATTTTTGAAAGGATAAAATACTATTGTTGTGTGTACTAACTAAAAACACTGAAAATTTTACATTTTTCTCTTAAATTTATGATTGTGGAATTATTACACAAAAACTCCATATCTGTTATATAATACTCAGGTAAAAATCATCAGTCAGATGAAATCAATATTTTCATAGCCTTTCTAGAATGCTCTCTCATTTGCTCTTTCTCTTGCTCATCTGCACAGCATTTGTAAAAGTGTGAAAACATGAAAATTGTATTTTGTTCTGTAAGCTGTTTTTATCACATAAAATCTCCCCTGAATCATTTTCATGTCAGTAAATATATAACCAAAGAATAAGAATACACAAAGTGTCAAAATTTATAACTTTTCAAAATGATTTCAACTCCTTTCACACCTTGAAGTCTATAATAGTTTATTCTTTATATTGTTATCCAAGTCTTAAAATATATTGCATAAGCGCTTCATACTTGGTATTTTGTCATTTGTCAAAAAATTAAAAAGGCGTGGTTTTTTAATTCATTAAAAAAGACATTTATTTTTATCTCTAATTAATTCTCCGTTATTGAAGAGTAAATGATGAGGTCAAATTGGTGGTGCATGCTGGTAAAATCCCAGCTACTTGGGTGGCTGAGGCAAGCGGAACCAAATTTGAGGCTGACCTGGGCCACTTAATGAGATACTTTCTCAAAACAACAACAAGAATAACAACAAATTCAAGACAAAGTTTTTTCAAAAACCTACCTGTGTATCTCATATGTAAAATGCTTATTTAATGAGTTTGAGACACTGAGTTCAACCACCAGCACCAAACAAATAAGACCAACGAATCAACCAAACGAACTGAAAGATGTATAGTAGTTATGTGATACATGTGTTACCAACTCAACTCAAGTAAACTGAGATGTTGTACTACAGTAAGATATTGTCATAGTATGGTGAGTAAAGAGATAAATAAACTAGGAACTTAACCGATGAAATAAGACTGAAGGAATAAATAGGTCAACATATTAAAAACACACAAAAGTGAAAATAAAAGAAAGTATAGTAAAGATACCTATAATTTTGTGCCAATTCCTCCAGAAAAAGTGAATAATCATAAACTCTCAAATCTGTATTATTGCTCATAGGTAGATACAAATGTTTCAAGTTTTCAAAATGTGGAGTCCTCAGTAAATGTCAAATAGAGTAATGAATCCTAGGGATTGGCATAATTTTAGTAAGAAAAAAAATTTTCCAAGACAACATACCTCCACGGTAAAAAAAAAAAAAAACCCTCCAAGGTAAAGGCAACTACATATACAAAGATGAAATTTGGGATTTCTTATACATATCTAGTGTTTTATCAATACTTTTAAGTGAATTAATGAATGAATGGTTAACTTCAGGGTAAGCACACACATTATAAATGTAATTATTTACACCACTGTGGAAATCAGTGTGGAAATTCCTTAGAAAACTAAAAGTAGAAGTTCTATTTGACCCAGCTATTCCCCTTCTTGGTATCTTCCCAAAAGAATTAAAAGCAACATACCGCAGCGATACATGCACACCCATGTTTATAGTGGCACAGTTTGTAATAGCTAAATTTTGGAAAAAGCCCAAATGCCTAGCAACCGATGAATGGATATGGATAAAGAAGATGTGTTTTTTTTTTTTTTCATACAATGGAGTACTACTCTGCCATAGAGAATGATGAGCTTGCAATATTTCTAGGTAAATGGATGCATTTTGAGACCATACTCTTAAGTGAAATAAATTGGACACATATGTTTAAATACCACATTGTTTTTCTGGTGTGAGAAACCAAAAGTGTAAACAAGGACCAAAATGTATGATACATATTGGGAAAGGGGAAGAAATTTTTCAAATGAGAAGGGGAACATTGGAGAGAAGAGGGGGAAAGGAAGGGAGGAACAAGAAGAAAAGAGAACAGGAGAAAAAATGGAAACAAAGCTTTTGTAAATAAGGAGGGAAAGAGAGGTTGAAGGGACGGGAAGGGAATGGGAAAAAAAGAAGAAACAAGATATTCTATGTACAGGTACAAATTGACTAGGACGAGTGTTATTGTTACATATATCTAAAATGTACCACCAAAATTAAAAAAAATTAAAAGCAGTAAAAAATAAATGTGATTATTTATACCCATTTAGTTCTCCATGTACCCTTATTAAAAAAAAAAAAAAGAGAGAGAGAGAATTCTTCAGTTTTCCTGTACTTGTCCTCTCATCCGTACTTGTGGGGAGAAAGGTAAAGTGGGTGAGAGGGCAGGAATAAAAACTTCAGGAGGGTTTGAAGTTAAAAAAAAAAAATAGCAGAAAATGAAGTGTGTATTGAAAGGGACATCTTGAAAATATCAAGTCTTCCTATCTATGCAATAGATGATGTCTCCATTTATTTTATTTTTTGGGGGGAGTGGTTCTGGGGATTAAACTCAAGGCCTTTTGCTTGCTAGGCAAGTACACGACCAATGAGCTAAATCCTCAACCCTCTTTTATTGTTTTCGATTTCTTTCTTCAGAGTTTTATAGTTTTCCTCATAGATCTTCCACATATTTTGATTGATTTATATTTCATTAAAGTATAAATTTAATGCTTTAAACTTTAACCTTAATACTTTCAATTTTAACTTTAATATTTTAAAGTATAAATTAATACTTCATTAAAGTTCTAAAGTATTTTCAAATTCCACTTGTTCATTATTGGTAAGTAAGAAAGTATTTAAGTTTTGCAAGTTTACTTTTAATCTGATAATCCTGTTGTAATTGCTTACTAGTTATAGGTTTGTCAGTTATTTTGGATTTTATATATGTGTGTGTGTGTGTGTGTGTGTGTGTGTATACACACACACACATTATCATGCCATTAAAAAATATGTCTTCCTTTCCAATCAACATAATTTTACTTAAGAGACTTTCAATATGATGTTAAAAATTATCGGTAAGAAGAAACATTATTGCTTTTTGCTTGATTTTTAGTAGAAAAGTATCAAGATTCTTACTATTATACATGATGTTAGCTGTAGAATTTTGTAGATATTCTTTATCGCATTAAAGAATTTTCCTGTAGTCCCTATTTATGGATTGTTATTATCCTAAATGAACAAGTGTCAATGTTTTTCTATATCCTTGAATATGATCTTGTTTTTTTTTTCTCTTAACTCTTGATAAAATGAATTAAACTAATTGATTCTCTAATGTTTAACCAGTCTGGAACACTGAGGATAAGTCACATATGATCGGGCTGTATCATTTTTCCTACTTATAATGAAATAAATGTGTTTATATTGTACTGAACATTTTCATCTATTCAGGAAAGATATTTATATTCATATTTTTCTCGTAATCACTTGAATGGTTTGGGTATAAGTAAAATCATAGATTCATAGAACAAGCCAGGAAGTGTAACAGTTATTGTCTTCTGGAAAAAATTGTGGAGTATTAGAATAATTAATTAAATATTTGATAGAATTCACGAGGGAACCCATTAGAGTCTGGATCTTCCTGCTTTTGAGAGGTATTTATTACCAATTTAATTTCATTATAAATAAAAGCCTCCTCAAATTGTCTACTTTTTCTTGTGTATTGGCAGATTATTATCTATCAAGGAATTGATGTGTTTCATCTAGGCTATGAAGTTTGTGGGAATATATTGCTTAACAGTATGCTTTTTTATCTTTTGAATATCCATGAAATCTGTAGTGGTTGTGGTGATGTTGCCCCTTTAATTTCTGACATCACTAATTTGTTTCTTCTTTCTTTTTCCCTAACTGACCTGTAATTTTGTGTGTATGGTTCTGGGGATTGAACTCAGCCTTTTTCCTTTTACATGTTTATACATTTTAGTGAACATTCAGTGAAGCGATTCCTTATTATTTC
>PVJO010026549.1:0-20895 GCA_004026905.1 Hystrix cristata
TCAGAGGACGCGGAGCCCCGAGGCGCGCCGCTCCCAGGCTCGCCGGCACCTCCCACGCTCAGTCAGACCGGTCCAGGCGCGGGGAGATGACGCCCGCAAACAGCCGGACGTCCCTCCCCTGCAGACAGGACACGCCTCTCTCCCGGGCGATGATTGGGCCAGTCCAGGCCGGCTCGCCGCAATCCCTTCCGGGTTACGCAGTTTTGTTTATTTATTTTTTTAATCTGACATCGCCTAGCGGTGGAGACTTGACCAATCCAGGTTCTCGGTCCGATTGCCAAGGGGCTGTCTTCTTACAGCGAGTTTAAATCGGGGGTAGAAACTCCATCATTCGCCCACATAATCGAGTCTGGGCGGAAAATTTCCCCGGGATTAAAGTAATTCAAGGAGCGAGGCCTGGCCGTGGACAGGCCTGTGACTTCCCAGTTCGCGTGGTCTCTTTTCCTGATCTCCGCATAAGGGATACAGATAAACGCTGCAGGGGTGTCTGGGCACAGAGTGGACACAATTGCAACACATCATGCAGATGAAAGAGCATTGCATTTCTCTTGATGACATCTAAAGCAAAAGTCGAAAGGCACTCTGAACAGATAAAGCAGGCGATTACTATGCGTACTGCAACAATCAAAGAGAGACAAGGTGAGAAGGGTACTTCAAACGTGCCAGGAATTTACCGGGGGGGGGGAACAAACAGATTGAGAAGTCCCACAACTGCAGATGCCTTAAGGCATAAGGACGGAAAATGTTGAGGATGCCTGTGAAAGGGTAATAATCCAGAAAACAGAAGATGTAGGGAGGCCTGAGAGATGGCACACAGAAAAGCTATTTCCTCATTCAAAAGTCAAAGAGGTGGAGAAATGACACTTGTTTGTGTATTGGAACCCTCAGTTATATATGGCCCTTTTCAGAAGTATCAGCCAATGAGAAGGGCATGTGGGACTAACGACTTTTCTAAAATCCCAATCACTGGGATCCCACTAACTCACTGGTCTTTGGACTACAGTTACACCTTAGTTGTCACACTCACTTTGTTCCAAATTCGTGTTCAAACACCGAAAAGTTCAAGAACTGAACGTATTTTTCATATAAAAATAATGGAAAACCAAATAATTGGTTCTGAGCCCCAAAAATTACACTTACAAATTCATTTTTCCAGGACTTTTAACAAATTTTGAAATTTCTTTAACTTTATTGTGGTTCTCACAGTTTTCCTCTTAGCTTTACTAGTGGTATCAGTTTCTTGGAGCCATGGTTACGATATTTTATGCAAATAAAGCACACACACAAAAAAGGACAGTGATGAATATTTTAATGCACTAACACAGGTACTATATGTTGTCTGGGTGAAAGGGGTGCTTAGACTAAGTGATACCTCTTTGTGTTCACAGAGGGATGTGACACGTGCCTCACTCTGGGCCCATACAGGTTTTTTCAAATTGGATTGAGGGGCAGTGCTGGAGATCAAACTTAGGGCCTTGTGCTTGCTAGGCAAGCGTTCTGCCACTTTGAGCTAAATTCCCAACCCCAACTTGGATTTTTGGTTCAACTATGGGGCAAAGTTATGAACACCAAACAGATTTTTTTTTTTGAAACTTGCTGTTTGAGTAGTTTAAAGTTGGAGCTTGGAGCTGTTCAACAACTAAGTATCACTGTATCTGGTTATCAGTACTTCACTCCAAAAGCCCCTCTTGGCATTGGTCTCTATCTGTGGTTCTCTAGTTTGTCTTGCTTGGTGCATGGACCCTTATGCTTTGGAAATTACATGGGAATGGCTGATTTGCTTTGCTAAACTCTTAAAATTTAGCATTCCATTAATGACGTGGGCATATTTGTTTCTTTTTGTTTTTTGTTTTTTGGTGCTGGGGATTGAACTCAGGGTCTTGCGCTTACTAGGCAAGCACTCTAACCACTGAGCTGAATCCCCAGCCCCTGACTTGGGCATATTATTATGAAAGTTCACTTTTATAATTCAGGTATGGTGAGGTCAAAAGATCCTGAGACAGCTGCCATTGAAGAACACCTCCTACAGTTCCCAGGATAAAAAGCACCCATCATACCACACAGGGCTAGGTGGTGAAATGCCAGTTTTGGCCAAATTAGAGTAAGCAGAAAGCAAAGGCAAGAGTGTTGTGCTTTTGCAACAAGGAATAGTCAAGCAAAATAAAGAAGCTAAGCAGGTTAGGGTTAGGTAGAGTTTCAGTAGAGACTCTCTCGAGTTACTTGACATCTGGCCCTGGGTCAGTGATGGCAGAGATAGTTCCTCCATTTGTGAGAGCTTCTTAAAAGAAGCAGCTGAAGGATTTGGGTTCTGGAATGTTTGGTTGGCATATGAAAAACACTGAGGGAAGACTTTTGTACCACTTGGAATTGGGTAGTTCTGGAATGGGCAGTCTCTACAGGATCAGTGAGCTCCCACTTCTCAAAATATTTGCAGAATACAGTACCTCTCCAAATTAGAAGGACAGAACATGGATATAAAAGTTATCTTGTAGGTCAAGGCAAGGACAGAAACAATCAATGCCTGGCCCATTCCGTTGACACTGCTCTGAAGGAGGCAAAATAAACTGGCCCTTGAACAATTATCTGAAACCACTCAATTGTGAGATGTGTAAGAAACAGAATTTTGCTTGTGGTAAAAATATCTGTGAGCAAATACCAAGGCTTTATCCTCAAAACTGATATATGCTATCACTGAACCTGCAGAGGCAGCCCAGCTTTCCACAACGCAGAAGGAAGGCCATCTTCGGCCTAGGACTGCAGGAGAGGTAAGGTGGACATACACCAAGAGACCATATTCCCCTAGTTCCCTGCATGTCTCTCGAGGCCCTGTTACTGGCCACTCAGGCATATATTGGAGGTCACTCCCTAAGAAGCATGAGAGGCTGGTGAAGAGGAAAAAAAAATTATTCAAACCTACCCTAGGAGGAGATAGAGGGGCATCTTGTTACCTCAAATCTCTATCTCATCTTCTTGAGGTGTTCAACAGATTTTATTGCAAGGAAGATGGATAGAGGAATACAGTAAGACAAAGATATTTTCACCTTCTTTCATCTCCTGGCCACGGTCAGCTCATTCTCTCTCTTGTGAAAAGGAAAGCAAGCTGGCCCTTCTTGGGGCCAATATCCGCATATCTTCTTTCAAATGGGTAACTTTTTTATGACACTTTTCTGTCATTTCCTTAGTACAGATAGAGACAATGGAGCTGAGGAAGTCACTCCCTTCTACTCATATAATTCTAAACAGGATCATACAGCCTTACTTTCTGTCATTGCTGAGACAAAATACCCGACACCCAAAGTTAAGGAAGGAAAGGGTTATTTAGCTCACAGTTTGTAGAGGCTTCAGTCCACAGTCAGCTGGATCCAAGGCAGGGTAGTGTGGCAGACAGGCAGAAGGCAGCAAAATGAGCAAGGGACCTATAAGCCTCTTTCTGTACCTTGTATCTTATCCAGGGTGCTGGGATTAGGGAGGTGTCAAACCAATCAGTGGATTAATTTAGTAATCACACACCTTAATCCCAACATCACACATTCTAAATTCAGCCACCTCTGAAAAAGCCCCACCTATGACTGCATGAGGCTTTGGAGGGACATCTAGGCACAAACCTCAACACCATTCCTTCTTCTATTGTCCTAAGAGAGACAGAAAATAAAATAATCAAAACCCATAAGATTTCTGAGGCTCTAGCCAAGAACATGTGTGTTGAATCTCCCAGCCTTCCCTTCAGTCACCTTCACCATACTCCCACCTCAGTAAGGCTTATAAACATGTTCTACATGTCATACATTAATTAAGGTCAGAGTGAATTCTGGACAAGCATGCATGTTGAGACCCTAAAATGATGACTCACAACCCTGCCCATGATTCCTGTCACTTACACCTAGAGGTTCAACCAGGCATGGAGGCACACGCCTGTAATTCCAGCACTCAGGAAGTTGAGACAGGAGGATTGCTCTGAGTTTAAGGTCAGCCTGGACTACACAGTGAGTTCAAGGCAGCCTGAATTACACGGCGAGACCTTGTCTCAAAAACCAAAACCAAACCAAGACAAACGAACAAAACCACATAGAGATTCGGGGTGAGGCACCTGGGATATGGTGCGCATCCTTTAATTCCCAAAGACCTGATAGACCAGAGGCTGCTTCTATTGCTCCTTTCGTGCTCTGACCTGTGCATGATGCTTTTGTCACCTGGGGTCATTTTTCCTGTCTGAGCCACACCTCTTATGGGCACAGACATGCCATGAACACGACTTCCCATGACCTTCAATAAATGTAGCTGCTTGCCACTTGCACACTCTTGTGCAAGTGGGTGCACACTTGGACACTCTTTCGTTGTCGTACACAAGAGCCTGGGCCTCATCTGCCCTCCCCATGTTAACATCTTTATCTGATTTGAGGAAATTATTGCACTTTATACTCTGAGGGAGCAGGAGAAGCAGCTTATCTTTTAAAAAAATCTTTAAAAGTCCTGTTTGAATCCCCTAAATTACAAGCCTTCTTGTTAGTACCTGCTCCTGTGATCAGCTCCCTCTAGCTCTTGGGTCCTTGTTTTAGGGCAACAAAGACTGAAACTGACAAAAACAGCAAACAGCAAACAGTGGGGAACAGCCAAATGTGTGTTTATCAGAAAGAACGAAAGAAAATCCCGCCACTAGCCAGAGAGGGAGAGGTGTTCCGCAAGGCGGACAACATGAAAGTTAAAACTCAGGCAGGGTTTTATGTAGTTTTTGGTACCGATGCACACGACAGTAAGCAGGGAAGCTCCTGGTTGCAGGCAGGCCTTTGATGTCCAGAGTGCAAACTGCTTCATTTGCACCTTACTTCCTCGCTAAAGACTCTCCCCTTTGATTAAGAACCTATTCTTTGTCTCTTGTATTTCATTAGGTTCTGATAGTCCATTTGGTTTTGGTATGCTAAACCGCTTAGGCTCCCACTTCTAGTTTACCTATTCAGGATCTGTGCCCTATCTGCCTAACTTCCCATATCTCCCGACTTCACTCCTAGTCTGCCCAAGTTAATCTCAGACAGATCATGAAAGTGACTAAACATTCAACATTGTTTAATCTCAAATTATCTATATTTAATGATACAGGCATTATTATGAATCTCATATTCTTTACTTATCTCTGCTGTGGACAGAGGCTATACTTTTCAATAGCAGTACAAAGAGTACACAAGAAATTACTGACATGTGCTATGGAAATACAGAGCACTTACCTGCCTGTTACATCTGTACAGAAATGAAGGAACACATGAAATATTTCAAGTCAAAACATTTGTGGACATATCTATGTATAAACACCAGGCTGAGGCAAGGTCCTTTCCAGACTTCCTCTGTACTGTCACCACCAAATTAAATCCTGAATAGTATACTCTGGTTTCTCTTCAGATCACATATATATCTTTCACCTTAAATCCTGAATAGTGTGTTAAGAATTGCCACAGTGACTATTTTACAATGGTTCACAGGTATAAAACACAACCTCAAATGCCATTACTTGTATGTATTGGAGAAAACTGTTTGCATAATGTTGGTTAAAGAAATCTGAACTTGGCCTTTCAGTCCCATTTAAGACACTGTGAGAAAGACACAACATAGCTGGCTTGAGTTTGCTTATCTTTTGAGCTTGCAAATTTCACCCTTGGCTGCAGTTTAGGACCTGAGATTTCAGGAGGCTGTGTACAGTTCCCAAAGATGAGGTGTGGCTGGCTTCTTGTGCTTCCGTCATTCCTCTCAGCAATGTGGCTTATGCGGGCATCTGCAAGCCTTCCCGAGGTCTAGAACTGTGTGTGCAAAAAGCCTGCCCGGTGGAAACTCCCAGCAAGAGGACCAAGGGGGATTTCCCATTAGATATCTTGCATGTGTTGTTCCAAGTCCCAGATAAAGCTTCAATTAAGCGCATCTCATGTGACTTCATTGAGACAAGACTCTAGAAGACAGTGTCTGCTTCCTTAATTTCATCCTATGAGCCTCTTCGTTTATTGCATTTGCTTTATACCCTTTGGTTGTAATAAACCATAGCCATTTAGTATGACAAAATGGTGAGTCCTGTGTTTTCCCGGAAATCATCGAACCTGGAAGTTGTCTTCAGGATTCTGACATAGCCATTCATAATGAGTTTTAAAATCTTGTATACTGGTCCATAAAAATCCATGCAGATTCTTGTCAAAGTCATCATGTCATATACGGTGCAAACTATATGCACAGCTCTATGGTGAACACACTGTGGGGGACACAGTGATTATAAAAACACCTCATTGATATGGCCATTCAGCTAAACACACATGTACTGAGGGTGTGCTAAGGAACAAAAGGTGGCGTGAAAAGAATGGGGCAGAGATCAGATGTGGGAGCAGTAAGAGGAAGAGAACAGAGGACTGCAGTGTGTCCAGGCTGACCAAAAAGGCAGAACTGTGGGGAATTTACTAAGATGTTTTCCCTCCTTCTCACCCTGCTGTCCTCCACCCACACCATCTCCTCAAATCCAGACAGGACCTGTATTGCTACACTGTCACAACAAAGAATGTAGCCATTAAAGACTGAGCTTCCTTTATCTCACTTGCTTGGATTGATGGCCGAAATGCCTCCTTAAATGAAAACAGAAGGTTTCAGATAAAGGAACACTGTTTCATCTACTATAATAAAAAAAAATGGTGATCAAGAGAACAAAGATGCACTATGGGAGCCTACATGGTCTCCAGTTCCCAAAGCCAAGCTTCAGAAATGTGCAACCTTGAGCAAATTCCTTCATCTTTCTGTAAAATGTGGGATGTAACATCACCTACAAAATAAAGATGCCACAAAGATTAACAAAAATTTAAAAAGCTGATGTGTGAAAGACATTCAAAACAATCTTTGACAGAGTAATAATGTACATCTGCTTGGTCTTAGAATTATGATTGCATCCATATGGCCACATGGCTGATACATGTATACAGGCTCAGTGTGCATAAAAGATGCAGAAGGAGGACCAGTGGGTAATGGACACGAGAAACATTCAACCTGGAAAGAAGGATTCGGGGAAACGCTACAGAACACTGAGAGTAAAATTCCTAGGAACGCGCATCAACCCATTCATGAAGAACAGAAGAATTCAGAAAAGCAATGGCTATGATGGATCCTGGGGTATTAAAAAAAAAAAAGGCATTATACACAGAACCCAGGAAAGGATCTTCAAGTCAGGGAAGTAGCTAGCACTACATAGGTCCAAGATGGGAATTAAAACTGGGCATGGTGGAACACGCCTGTAATCCCAGTACTTGGGAGACTAAAGCAGAACTGCCACCAGCTCAAGGCCAGCCTGAATTACAGTCTAAGAGTCTGTCTCATAAAAACCACAAACAAAAACAAAATGGAAATTGAGGGGTCAAAAGGGACATGTGCGAGAACTGCTTACATCAGTGATGGAGATGGAAGCCATTGTGTAGTTCTAAGGAGTCAAAAGAATGTGGGGGGTAAGCAGTACACAGAACAGTTACACAGGGCATGTCTGCGAGAAAGAGGAAAAGGCACAGCACAGCTCAATGGACAAGCAGGGTAGAAACAGGCTGAGATGATGCTAGAGAATGTTCAAAGCTACTGATTATAGGATAAGATGATTAGTAAGAAAAAGTTAAAGACTAAACAATGAGAGGATGCAAGGCCCTGAGTTGGATTCCCAGCACCCTGAACAATCAGAGTATGGCGCTGGGTGTGGTGGTACACACTTGTAATCCCAGCACTCAGGAAATTGAAGCAGAAGGATCACTGTGAATTTGAGGCCAGCCTGGGCTACACAGTGAGCTCAAGCCCAGGCTGAACTACATACTGAGACCCTCTCTAAACAGACAAAAAAACCAGTGAGAGTATGAAAAATGAATGGGTAAAAGAGGAGTATGTGTCCAACTGCAGAGGGCAAGGGTGATCTGAGACTAGGAGAAATTACTTTTACTGAAGATATAACAACTTATAGAAGAAGATACAACACTTAAGAGTGCTGGGGAATTTTATATACGAATTGTCCCCAAAGAACACAACTCTGAAAAATCAGTGGATCACTCTGAACTATAAAATCAATTCAGAGTAATATTTGATGAGCCCAATACAAAACACTACAGGACTCCCATTCCTCCAGGTAATTTGGGACTTCTATTCAAACAGCAAGAAAAACGATCAGAAAACTACGACTAAAATACAGAGTTTTGTGTATTTTTCTCTAGAGTCCTACTTTGGCATTATAAACTTACTGAAGAAATGAAAGATGTTAAAAAACAACCAAGTGGAAATTAACTCACTGAAATATACAAAAACGAAAAAGAAAACTCACAAGTTCAACAGCAGATTAGCTATGAAGAAGGAAATTATCAGTCCAAAGAAAGGTAAATGAAATTAGTATGCAGAAAAGAAAAAAGAGGCTAGAAAAAAATGGGAACCTGAAGGATTTGTGGACAGTAACAAAAGCTCTACCGTTCATGTTACTGGGTTCTTCTAAGAATGGGGATGAAAAAAATTTGAAAAAAACAAAAATAACATGAACATTAAAGTAATGATAAAAATCTCCCAAATTGGCAAAGAGTATGAAACTACAGATAGGAAAGTTGAAGGTGAATGAATACCAAACAAGATTTTAAAATTCTATGCAAGAGAATTTTACTTCTGGACATTAAAAAGAAAAACATTTTGGGCCTGGGATTTAGCTCAGTGGTTAGAGTGCCTGCCTCACAAGCACAAGGCCCTGAGTTCAATCCCCGGCACCAAAAAAACAAAAACAAAAACAAGAAAAACATTTTGAAAACAAATGAATTTCCACAGCTTGATGGAAACAGCACATTATGAACTGGGGAAACAATGGTTCAATTAGCAGCAGATTTCTCATCAGAAACCATGGTGGACAGAAGGAATGAACGTGGCTAGTACTAAGAGACAAGAACTGCCAACCCTGACTGCTATAAAAATATTGTTCAGGAATAAAGGGAACATAAGGACAACTTTAGATGAAAGAAAACAATGAGCACCTATCACCAGCAGATCTACACCAGAAAGCCAGAGGAATATCATAAGAGAGGAAAATTTAACCAAGAAAGGCCAAGAATTAACAAAGGAATGGGTAATCTGGATAAACACAGAGGTAACCCAAGACTTCTCACATCTGTAAAATATGTTTGAAACAAAAATTACAGTATATGAAAAGAAAGCACTGAAAAAACATATTAGTTGGCACAGGAAAGGGACCTAATGCAAGCAAGGGTTCTACACATCAAAGTGCTAAATTGCTGATACCTTTAAACTGCGAAAAGATGTACATTGCGATACACAGAGCAATACTACAAAAATAATAAAAAGATGCTAAAAAAAAAACTTACAGCTATATGACGTAGATTCTTTTAAAATGTAACTGATGAGAAAAAAATGACAATAAAAATGAGAAGAACAATAAACAGGGATCATAAACTAAAATCAAATCCTCATATGGCAGCAGTAAGTGTTAAAAGATCAATACTTATTTAAGTAACCAAAATATAGCAATTAAAATACAAATAAATAAAATGGATATAAAAGCATGACCTAAGCATGTGCTGTTCATGTTCTTCAAATGATAAAGCCAATGATGAAAAAAGATGAAGTATGTAAAACTTTAACCAAAAATGTAACAGTGATTCTACACGAATATCAGATACAGTTCAGAGGCAAGAGTACTTACAGGAGCAAAGAAGGGTATTAAAAAGTGATAAAAGGTCAATACCTCAAGAAGCCTTAGCAATCCTACACATGCATATACCAAAAATAGAGCTGTGAATTATGTATATAAAAAGAACTGAAGGAATCTACAGAAAGAACAGATAATTCCATAATTATAGTTTGGGACTTCAACACTCCTCTCCTGGCAATTGAGAAAAAAACTGGACACAGCCCTTGTCATGGCACATGCCTATAATCCCAGCACTTTGGGAGGCTGAGGCAAGAGAATCACAAGTTGGGCAACTCAGTGACTAGTAAGAACCTGTCTTAAACCATAAAAATAGGACTGGGGTTGTAGCTCAGTGTGAAGGACCTGGGTTCAATCTCCAGTATAGCAAATAAACAACAACAAGAGAACAGAAAATCTGCAAGGAAATAGAATGTCTGAATAACATCACCAGCAAACAGGTTCATGTAGACATTTATAGAAACTCTATCCAGTGGCAGTAGAACATACATTCTTTTCAAGCAACCATACAGAAGACAAAAAAACATATCCTGGGTCAAAAACCTCAACAGAGTCAGTATGAAGCAAGTTAGAAACCAGTAACAAAGAGCAGGAAAAAGCTCTAGAAAATTAACACACTTCTAAATAGTTCATGCATTAAAGAAAAAGTCTCAAGCAGGAAGTTTCAGAACTGAATGAAATATAATTAAAACATTTTAAAACTTGGGGAATGAAGCAAACTCTGCCGTGATAGAAATCTATAGAACTCAGAGCTTATGATAGGAAAAAAAACCTTAAATCAATAATCAAAAGAAATCACTAAGAGCCAACCAAATACAAGCAAAGCAAGCAGAAAAAGTGACAAGATACAGATTAGCACAGAAATCAGTGAAAAAAGAAGAGATAATAGAAGCCCCACATGGCAGTGCTGGAATCCTGTAGGCAGAGCTACAGTTCTTAGGAGGCCAAAGCAGGAGGATGACAAGCTTGAGGCTAGCCTGGGAAATGGGAAATTTAGCAAAACCCTATCTCAAAATAAAAAAATTAAAAAAAAAAAAAAAAAAAAGGAAGGGGGTCGGAATTTAGCTCAGTGGTAGCATGCCTGCCTAGGAACAGCATGAGGCCCTGAGTCCAATCCCCAGCACCAAAAAATAATACAGACAAGAACTAAAAGATAGTAGAGAAAAAAATCAATATGAAGTACTGATTAATTTGAAATGACAAAGAAAACTGATAAGCATTTACAAAGACCAAAAGAAAATGGATCAATTTTCAATGTTGGGAATAAAACAGTGCATACATGCAAAGATCCTGCGGCCATCGAAAGGTTACAAAGGAAATATTTCAAATAATGCTACAAATATATTAGAAAATTTACATGAAATGGAACAATTCCTTGAATGAAAATCATAAAAATTCATCCAATATGAAATACTCTTAATAGTTCTATACCTATTAAATTAAATAAATACATAATTAAATATCTAAAAGAATCTCCAGGCCTAAATGCTTCACTAGTGAGTGGAACCAACCATTACAAGAGCAAATAACACCAACTTTACAAGCTATCTTCCAAATATTCAAGCAGAAAGAATACTTCAGAATTCATGTTAGGAGGCTAAAAACACCTTGACTCCAGAGTGACAGTACAAAAAAAAAAGAGAAACTACAGAACAAAATTAGGGAACACTTCCTCAACAAAATACTAACAAATGGAATAATGTAATATAAACAAAATTATATTTCATGACCAAGACTGTAATCTGATTCAATATTAAAAACTCTAATGCATTGTATTGACAGACTGTAGAACAACATGATCAAATCAACTGAGAAGCATTTGACAAATTACAACACTCGACAATAAAAAATCTCAGCAAATTATGAACAGAAGTGTTCTAAATTTGACTCTTAAAAAAAATGTATATTTAACATATGAGAAAGCGAACATTTTCCCCTAAATATTGCGTACCAAATATGGATGAGTTTTCACTAATCCTATTTGACATTACACTGGAAAACCTAGTTAGAGAACTAACACAAAGAAAAGAAATAGACATCCATTATTTAACGACCTGTTTAATGAATGTTTAAACTTACAATCCATCTCTTTTGGGGGGGGCTACAACTCTGTATATTTGGTTTACAGAGCCTCAATGTCTTGTCTTTGTACAGTACACCTTGTTTTTACAGTACTGTAACTTTTGCTAACTGTATTGTAGAGTACGGTAGTTTTAGCAACCAATTCATTTAACAACCAAGTTGCAGGAATGAACTTGGTCATTAAACAGGGAATGCCTGTGAATGTATACAGATGAGACTAAGAAATAAAACTATTTGCAAATGACATGTCTATGTTTAAAATCCCAAGGACCCTCTAAGAACAACAACAACAAAAGGCTAGAAATAGTGACTTCATAAAAGTTGGAGGATACCAAAACAATATCCAAGAAGTAATTATATTTCTGTATACTCATGAACATCATGTGGGAATTCAAAGTTTAAGAATCAATGCCAAGGGGTTGGGGATTTAGCTCAAGTGGTAGAGCACACGCCTACCAAGCAAGCACAAGGCCCTGAGTCTGATCCCTGGCACCCCCTCCAAAAAAAGAATCAGTGCCATTTACAATCACTAAGAGATATCTTATTTAAAATGTACAGGCGCGTATGCTGTACGTTATAGAATGGTGCTGAAATAACTCATGGAATATTTAAATAAATGAAAAGACATGCTATGTTCATGAACTGGAAGACATCACAGAAAGGAAACCAATTCTCAACAAACTGATCTACACATTTAATTTAAATTTATATAAACATCTGAGCCAGATTTCAGTATAAAAGCAGAAAACCTAAACCTAAAGTATACATGGAAAATCAAAAAAATACAAGTATTAATCAATTTTAAGTAAAAGTAAAAAGGAGTTACTTTACTCAATCTTAACATTCACTACATAGCTATAGTAAAGTAAACCAACAGTTGGGGATCAAGAAAAATTCTGACTGGTGTTTAAAACCACAGAAAAAAGACTCTTTTCTTTTTAAAGCAAAGATTTAGTATAAGTGCTGCTGAAGCGAGCACTTTAGAGCAAAGATTTAGAATAGTCTTGAATGGTACCAAAAAAGTGCCCATTTGCTTGTATTTTCTGGGGCTGTGGGTGTATATCAGTGGTATAGCACATGCTTAACATGCTCATGACCTTGGATTCGACTGCCCAACATCACATACATGCACCTGTTTTCCCTTCTCTCTTTAGATATAAAAGGATTTCATAACTCAAGCCTTCATATTTCTCATAAAAACCTATGACGCATAAAAGCAACAAGGTAGAATAAGGATGTTTCTACATTTACTCTCGAGAGGCTAACTCCTGACACTGGACAGCAATGAACGTATATACAATACACACAAAGGGACACGGTCCTTTACCTCTTAAACCACAATCCTCTCCACCCGAATAAACTAGGAAATCCAAGAACAAGTGCTACAGACTTGACAGAGTAGTGTGAAAAAAGCACTGCTTGCATTTTATTGTCTTTTCTGTCACTTTCTTTTAACAAAAATTCCTGAGATAACATTGCACCATAAACTGTGGAGGAAAACACAGCTAAAGATTTTCCTCAGTGCAAAATAACCACTGGGTCTCTCTCCTGGATGAAATCTCAGATAAGCATAATGCTCTAGGTTGGGTCCATTTCTAACATGAGTCTTCAGATGGCAACAGCACTCTGCAAAGGATTATCTCAAAGTGAAGACATCTGGGAGGTTTCTCTTTGGTATGAATGGTCAGATGCCATGTAAGATGTTTCCTCCTGTAAAAGATTTTCTTCACCAGTTCCATTCAAAAAGTCATTCCCCAGCAGAAGTTCTTGGATATTGACAGAGGCCTGTGCACTTGTGAAAGGCTGCCCCTCCTCCCCAGCACTGTCGGGGTTTCTCCCCGTGTGCATCCTTTGATGGTGTGTGAGGGAGGAGCTGCGGCTGAAAGCCTTTCCACACTTGCTGCATTCATAGGGCTTCTCTCCCGTGTGGATGATGGAGTGGCGGATAAGGTTTGTGCTCCAACAAAAGGTCTTCCCACACTCAACGCATTCGTAGGGCTTCTCTCCACTGTGGATGCGCTGGTGCCTGGTGAGGCCGGACCTGCGGTTGAAGGCCTTGCCACACTCTGTGCACTCATAGGGCTTCTCTCCCGTGTGGATGCTGAAGTGGCGGATGAGGTCTGCCCTATTGCTGAAGGCCTTTCCACACTCTTTGCACTCGAAGGGTTTTTCTCCAGTGTGGGCCCTTTTGTGCAAGATGAAGGTGGAGCAGTGGGTGAAGGCCTTCCCACACTCGCCGCACACATAGGGCTTCTCCCCGGTGTGGATACGCTGATGCCTCTTAAGGTACGACCTGTGGTTGAAGGCCTTGCCACACTCCAGGCACTCGAAGGGCTTCTCCCCGGTGTGAATGACGTAGTGGTGGATGAGCGCCGCGCTCTCACAGAATGCTTTCCCACACTCGCTGCACTCGTAGGGCTTCTCCCCCGTGTGTGCCTGCTGGTGCCACATGAGGTACGACCTGTGCTTGAAGACCTTCCCACACTCGAAGCACTCGTAGGGGTTCTCTCCACTGTGGATGATGTAGTGTCGGATGAACCCTGGCCTGTCTCGAAAGGCTTTGCCACACTCTTTGCACACGAAGGGCTTCTCTCCAGTGTGGCTCCTGTTATGCAAGACAAATGTGGAGCGGTGGGTGAAGGCCTTTCCACACTCACTGCACTTATAAGGCTTCTCCCCGCTGTGGATGCGCTGGTGCTGGGTGAGGTGTGACTTGCGGTTGAAGGCCTTGCCGCACTCTGTGCACTTATATGGCTTCTCCCCTGTGTGGACCATGTGGTGTTGAAGGAGGTAGGTGCTCTTGCTGAAGGTCTTCCCACACTCGGTGCACTCGTAGGGCTTCACTCCAGAATGGATCCTCTCATGTCGAGCAAGAAGGCGTTTCTTGTTAAACACCTTCCCACACTCGCCACATTTGAAGGCATTTTCCTCCTCCTTGGTCACAGCATCTCTCCTAGGGCTGCGTGCTGCGCAGTCCAGCACAGCGTCTCCTGCAGGGACCTGCTCCTCCTCAGTCCTCGGACACACACTGTCATCTGCCCCTAGGCCACCAGGGCCAGGGCTCGTCCTCCCAGGAAGCTTCTCCCTCGGGGCCTGCACCCTCGCTCTCCAGTGTCCTTCCTGCCTGTCTGACGGGCCACCCTGAGCTGGGGCTTCCACAAACGGGGAGGTGGCCAAGGCTCCGCGTGTCAACTCTCCCTGAAGCGAGGCTCCCTTGCACAAGGCTGGCTCAGACGTGGCAGGTTCTGTGGCCTTGGCTTTTCCACTGTCACCTGAAAGAAATTCAGAACACAGTAGGGCTGTTAGCAATGGCAACCCAGAAGAAAGAAAAGCACTACTTTAATGAAAAAAAGAAGCTAAAAATAGCAGCTCTTTGTTGTTAAAGCCTTGCTGCTTTGCAATTTCTCTTTTGGACCTTGGATTCTCAAAAGCTGGAAAGGGGACTGAGTGGAGAGGCTGGGCGAGCTGGCAGAGGGTCTAGAGTGGGGCTGTGCCAACACCACCTGAGGATTTAGGCACTATGAGCTCCTAATGTTTGTTCCAAAGAGGTAACTGAGCCTGCGGGCTGGCCAAACCAGAGACCAGCAGCGAGGAGGGTCTGGGCTCTGAGCCACAAGACAGCATCTGAACCTATGGAAAGGTGACAGGGGCCAGAGACTAAGCCATGTAGGCAATGATTCAGCTGTGTGCAGTGACACGCAGCAAAACTGCCCACTGAGGCTCTGCTGATCTTCACGGCTCAGCAACACTCCAAGTGAATGCTTACAATTCTGGATGCCATATGGGCAACGATTCCCCAAAGACATGGACATGTTGTGCCTGGGTGCCCTTTTGCCCCATGTTTGGCATTTCTTCTAATATAGACCCTTTGTAACAAATGTGACTGAGTCAACAGGTTTTAGAGAGTTTGGTGAATCATTTTAGCAAATTAGTGACCCTGAGGTAGTTTGGGAAAATCCTAAACTTGTGGTTGGTGTCAGAGGAGTTGGACAGAGCTGGCAACCTTGAAGATCTTGTTCTTAATCTTCAGTTTGCCTAGTCCTAGGTGGGAAGAGATCAGGGGTTTTTCAATTGCAGGTACCCAAAAAAGAGAGTCCCACAGGCTGTAAAAGAACTGCCATGAAGGGAAAGGGAGCAGGGCGCTTTAGCCTAGGACAGAAAATGCACAGGAACAACTGCAGGACGGTGCTGGAGACGGTACAGAGAAAGCAGAGGCTGGCTGCAGGAGACAGTGCAGCTGAGCACTGCCTCTCCCAAGACAGGGCTCAGAAGGAAAGAGGGGTGGGACAGAGACAAGAAGAAGGAAAACTGGAGCTCAGAACCAAATGCATGACCAGCATACATAACTGGCAGAGGTATCAGGAATGTGACCTGGGAATGAGGAACCCAGGGAGCCCCGGCCTCCAGGTCCATGGCCTGGAGCTCGACTGCAGCACCAGAACCCTGCCACAAAGTACCACATGAAATATCTACAAATATATAAAAAAGGCAGGCTCATAAAAACATGCCAGGGTGTCCTCAGCCACCCCATTCACTAGATCTGGAACCATGCCACCTCTGCCTTTTCCCCAAAGTCTGAATGACAGTGAAAGACAAATGTTTTGAATAAATTAAGAGCACCAACGCGGCCACAATAGTGTAACTCAAGACGCTCAGGAGAGAGGGCTTCCAGAACTGCTTCACAAGAGTGGCAAGAACCACACGATAAATGTGTTCAAAGCGAGGGAGAGGATTCTGAGAGGGATTCGAACTTGGGGCCTTGCGCTTGCTAGGCAAGCACTCTACCATTTGAGCTAAATCCCCAGTCCCATGAGTTCTTTTTTTACAGTTCACCTTATTTATCATATTGCTTAGTTATTTATACCAAGCCTCTGAGGTTCTGGAGTTGGTTGCAGCACCCAGAGTTAATCTGGTCAAAGCTGTTTACACACAGCAGCTCACTCCACTTCTCTGTGGCCACACACGCCCCCGCAGCTGGGCCCAGAGACAACCAGCTCCTAAACCTGCTCCTTCCCAGGAGTGGGGACTGTGTGCCGGGGCTGGCAGGTCAGAGAAGCCACAGGTCAGAGGGCTCCATGGCTCCAATATCCCCACAGAGGGCACAGTAAGAATAGTCCCAAGATGGACGTGGTGGGGCACACCTGTAATCCCAGCACTCTGGGAATCTGAGGCAGGAGGATCGCAAATCCAAGCCCAGCTTAGGCAACTCAGTGAGACCCTGTCTGAAAATAAAAAGAAAAGGGTTGGGGATTTAGCACAAGAGAAGGCCCTGGGTTCAGTCCCCAGTACCACAGGAAAAAGCAAACAACACAAAAAAGAATCATCCCAAGAGACTGCAAGGCAGTGGTTTCCTTCCACTCTCAAGCCCACAGGGCTTCCCCCAGCCTGGATCCTGGCTCTCACCTGGCCATGTGCTTTGGACGCAGCCCAGCCTCACTGTCCACAGCTGCTGCCCGTGCTCCAGCTGTTGGATCAGCTCAGGTGTGGGAACGGGACACCCTGGTCAGGGAGAAGAAAATGTGGATGCATGGGTTTTAGTGAAAAGAGACAAAGCAGCCAGGTGTGATGAGGCACACTTATAATGCCAGTTTAACCTCAACACTCTGGGAGGCTGAGGCAGGAGGATCGCAAGTTTGAGCCCAGCCTGAGCAACTGAGGTACTCAGTAGAGCCCTATCTCGAAATCTAAAAAAAAAAAAAAAAAACAAAAAAACCACTTTTAATGGTTAGGGTTCTTTTTTAAATGCTGCAGCACCAGTACATGTCTGTACTATATAATGATCACATGGGGGACTTGTACATGTACATGTCTTAATTCTTTTTCTTTTGTTCCCTTCCCCTTCCCTCCCTCCAATCCTTCTCCCCTCCCATTTGCATTATTTCCCTTCAACTCTTTTTTTAATCTCTTTCCCCTTCCTTCCCACCCCCCTCCCCAATATTTAAGAAAAGCTAGAGATGCTCAGTGTGAAGGTGTTGGGTTCATTCCCCTGTACCACAAACAAAAAGACAAAAGATAAAGAAGCTCAGTCATCTGGGCCTTCAGGATGGGGACTGGACCTTGGAATGAACATACAAACCACCTGGAAGCCAAAAGCTTGCCACATCATGCTGCTCCAGAAACTCATTCCAAACAGTAATCAGACATTAGTACTGACTGGCATAACCATATCCAAGGGAGTGGAACAAGCAATTTAACTCCACTGTACCATTCCAAAACTAAACAATATTGCTAGGCATGGTGCCACAGGCCTATAATCCCAGGTACTCAGGAAGCTGAGGCAGGATAACTGCAAATTCAAGCCCAGCCCAGGCAACTCAACAAGACCTTGTCTCAAAATAAAAAATTTCAAAAGGGCTCAGTGGTAGAGCTTCCCTGGGTTCAAAGAAGGAAAGAAGACAGGTTTAGGAAGATTGAGGGCCTGGAAGTCTTGGATAGGGCAACACATTGGTTAGGCCTCAAAGTGAATGACATCGTGAAGAGCAGGGGATCATGTGAGGAGACAGAAGTCAGAGTGAGAGGGGGCAGGCTTGCCTATTCACAACTACCTGGTCTCCTAAGACCTCAATGGGTCTCCCAAGAACCACTGAGCACTGGGACTACAGGAGTATAGGTGCACCATTCCTGGCTGAAGAAGGTCATTATTAATAGTGACGTAAACAGGCCCATGCTGAAGGCAGGCTATAATCATGGTGGTTCTCAGGCCCTCATGGGGTCTGCCTGGAAATCCTGCCTCTGGTTTCTGCAAAACACCCCACTTCCTTCCACTCCTTTCCTCTCCACAGCACCCTGGCAGCCAAATGGCAGTTTCCTGCCCAGAGAGACGCAGGAACCAGTCCAGCAGAGGGGAGTGTAGGACACAACTGAAGCTGTGAGCAGGGGGAGGACGGCAGGCTCCAGAGGCCCTCGTGAGCACCCTGGCCTGCAGCCAGGTCCACTGCACAGAGGAGGAGGTGGCCTTACCCAGTGAGACCAGGAGCCCGCAGTTCTCCAGCATCACCTCCTGGTACAAGGTCCTCTGAGCTGGGTCCAGCTGCCCCCACTCCTCCTGGGTGAAGGTCACGGCCACATCCTCAAAGGTCACAGACACCTGAAGGGTCAAGCAGAGGTGTCAGAATTGGCCTCATCTACTGAAAGGGCTGTCGCATGTGGGTGGCTGGAGACAGTAGAGAGAGAGCACAGCCCCGCTGACACCACGCTTTCTGAGGGCCACACTCTGTGCTGGGCTCAAGGGGACAAGAGATGGTGCTGCGGACAGAAAGCAGCAGTGCCAAGGAGAGGAGCCTTCTATGTGGGAGAGTTTGGAGAAAGGAAACAAAGGAAACAACTCTGGGCTGTGAGATATGGACAATCAGGGTTCCAGACATCAAAGGAATGTGGAAATATTGATGACAATGACAACAATTCCAAAGACAGTAGCAATACTTTAGCCTCAAGAGTCCAGCTAGGAGCCTGGCTTATGCTGAGGGCTTCCTATTCTGTGTTAGTGACTCCACATCCACATATCTGAAGTAAGACTTTTGGGATCAGAATCCAAACTCCTAAAACTGACACTTTGTGGCTGGGTAACTTTTGTACCTTCCTTCATTCTTGAGCCTTGACTCCCCGATCAATACAACAATTCCCACATTATCAATGGTAGTTCTAACACCAGGAGAAAACACTTCCTGCTCAATGGGCTACAGGATTTCTATTCTTTCTTCCCCAGCTTCTGAAGTAAACACCATCACCAGTCACCTCTATGTCACAGAGGAACCTGAGGCAGAGGAACCTTCATAAATTCACTCAGTCTCACGTGTCATCCGTAGATACAATTTCTGCCCAGATTTTAAAAGTGTAACACCAATCATCTTCCACTACCAATACAAATCTACAGTAGAGAGCTCATGAAGCATTTCCGCCAATTTTTAATCAATCTGTTTCAGCAGCTCCTCAAAATACTTCTGACGTGTTCAGAGTCCTCATCACCAAACTCATGGAAAGTGCCCATGGGATGGGCACTCCCTGGGGGAATGGCAAGGCCTGGAACAGCTCACCTCCTCATTCTCTCCACCCACTTTCCTAGGTTTTAGACCCCCAGAAAGACTACACAAGGAACCATGAGCCTCCCCTCCTCCTGCCAAGTCCTGTCAGCAGGTGGTCTTAAAACTAGTATACTTCAGAAAAGTCAAGAAAAGTCAAGTGGCTGAGGTAATGCAGGCTGTGGTCATGAAAACTCAGGCTTTTCCTGGTCACCATGCTGTATAGTGAAAAGTGGGAGGAACATTCAATCAAATACCATGGATGTTGCCTTTCCAGGAAATGTCTCAAGGGTGTCAGGGAAGAGCCATGCAACCTCACAGGCCTGCTAACCCCTGCTTACACAACCAACACACCTTGCCTTTACCGAGTTCTCTCTGCTGGAAGTCTGCCTCTCCCCATAATGACCAAGGCAGCTCCTTGCTGAAGGAGCCCTGCTCACCCTGCCAAGCTCACTTCAGATGTCATCTCTATGGTTCCCAGCCACCGGCTGTAAAAACAAAGGCTCAAGACTTGAGGCTGTAGCTCAGTGGGTTTTTTCTACTCCAGGGCCATGTGACTCTGGGGAGTTAAAACATGTCAGTCTTGTACCTTTTGGTGTAAAATAGAGATAATTACAGAACCTAAGTCTGAGATCAGCATTAAATGAGATGATAAATAATGCCCATATGGAGGACTCAATGAAGGTGTTATTATGGTTCTTGTTTTGTCACTTATGCTTTTTGCACCACAACATCCTGAAAAACCTCAACTGAGTCGCATTTAAAAGTTCTGCTATGGGCTGAGGATTTAGCCCAGTGGTTAGAGGGCTTGCTTTGCACGCACAAAGTCCTGAATTCGATCCAGGGCCCAGTTTAGCCCAAACTTCCCAGTGTCGCACAGTGCTATAGTCGGGCCTGGCACTGTTGGCGTGGGAAAGCTGTTGCAGGGAAAACCAGCAAAGAAGCAACCTATCTGATTAGTGAGAGGTGTGTACGTGGCTTTCTCTGGTTGAACCTGTATTAGAAGCAGAGACAAAAATTAGGGCAGCCAGCTACTAACCAAATCCTGGCGATATGGTGCTGCCAACCAGAGAAGTGACCGGCTTCGAGGACTGTCACTAGAGTGTC